>JAOEHY010053013.1:0-18954 GCA_025447955.1 Psilopsiagon aurifrons
CCAAACGCCCTCCCCCCAAAACCCCCACCACCTCCCAGAAACCTCCCCTCCACCAACAAGAAGACCAACTTACAAACGAAACGAAACGAAACGAAACGAACCGGGGGGAGGGCAAAGAGGCAAGCACCAAGAAAACCCAAAGAACAAATGAAAAAATAAGCGAATAAAAGAAGAAACCCTCCAAAAATAAGCCCTGACAACCAAGAAAAGGCTGGCGAGCGGCCGGCAGCACCGAGACCCGTGCCCGGCAAACGCTGCCTGAGCCTGCCTGCGAGCCTCCCGGCGGACGAACGGCAAGCTCGCGGTGGGGGCCGTAGTTTGCCGTCAAGTCTACCCTGCCCAGCCGGGACTTAGCCGTTTACCGGGAGAGTTCCGCTTTGCCTCTCGGGGCATTTTCGGCTCAGCGTCGGACTTTGCCATGTCTCCCAGCTCTGGCGTTAGACGTGTCACCTGCGCCACTTGCGGAGCAGGGTGACAGGGTCACTGTTTCTCACTGCCTCTGGCTGCCTTTCTTCTTCGCCGCCGCGCCGCCTCGCTGAGCCTAGATGCTGGTACTGCGACCCGCCACAGGCTGCGACTTATCTCTCCATTTTGTAGGAGCAAGTAGTGGCTCGGCTCTCAGCAGCAACAATGCTGTCGCACCCGCGGCTCAGCCGACGATAGCAGGGTGCTCTGGGCAGCCGTTGCGGCGTTTCCCGAGGGGTGCTCGTTCGGCTTTCTCGCGGGGCGAGGGCGAAGACCGGCGGTGGAGGCCGGCACTCGAATGATGGAAGACAGTGTCGGCACTTGGATTGCTTCCCGGGTTGGAATTCTCCCTTGCCCCGTCCGTCAGTTTTGAGCTGGGGCTCCAATGATGGCACGGGCGAGCCCCGTCGGTGTACATCCCAGCGCCACTGATGCCTCGGCAGCGTCCGGCTCTTGCTCGCCCAGCCAGTCAGTTTTTAGCTGGGGCTCCGATGACGGCACGGGTGAGCCTCGTAGGTGTACATCCCGGTGCCGTTGATGCTTCGGCAGCGTGCGAAATTCCCCAAACACAGACTATGATGTCTGCACACAAAATATTTTTCAGACACAGAAGTCACCAATCTCAGACTAAATTCTAGAATCACAAACTAAATTCTCCAGTCACAGACTGAATTCTCCAATCACAGCCTAAATTCTCCAATGACAAACCAAATTCTCCTATCACAGACTATGAGCTCTACTCAGAAAATATTTCTCATCTCAGACAATAAATTCTGCAATCACAGACTAAATACTCCAAAGACAGACTAAATTCTCCAATCACAGACTAAATTCTCCAATCATAGACGATGATCTCTTCTCAAAAAATATTTGTCCTCTCAGGCAAGAAGTTCGTCTATCACAGACTGAATTCTCCAATAATAACCTCATTCTGCAATCAGAGTCTAAATTCTCCAGTCACTGACAAAATACTTCAGTAACAGGCTATGATCTCCAATCACAGGCTAGGTTGCCTACTCAGAAATTAGTTCTCCTCTAAGACACAAAATTATTCTATCACAGACTAAATTCTCCTTTCACAGACCAAATTCTCTTATCACAGACTATGAGCATTACTCAGAAAATATTTCTCCGCTCAGACACAAAATTCTCCTATCACAAACTGAATTCTCCAATCACAGAATAAATTCTGCAAACAAGACTGAATTTTCCTATCACAGACATAATTCTCTAATCACAGACTATGATGCCTACTAAGAAAATGTTTTCCCTCACAGACTAAACATTCTCCTCATTCTCCAAACACAGGCAAAGGGAAGGCCACATCAGCCAAGCAAAGACCGCATTCTCCAAACATGGTGTTTTCAAAAACAAACACCGCATTCTCCCAGCAAGATGCATTCTCAAGAAAAGACCAAATTCTGCATGCAAAGACAATTTCTCTCCGCAAAGACAGCATTCTCCGGGCAAAGTCACCATTCTCCTGTCAGCATTCTCTGGGCAAAACCTCATTCACCATGCAACCACCACATTCTCTATGCAAAGACCTCATACTCTTAGCAAAGACTAAATTCCCTTGTCAGACAAAAAGTTCCCCAATCTAAGAGGAAATCCTCCACTCAGACATGAATTCTTCCAGTCACAGATGCGAGCATAATTGCAAGGGAATAATTCTCCGAGCACGGACCAAATTCTGCAAACACTGAACAAATTCTGCTAGCACTGCTCAATTTCCAAAAGCACAAACCCAATTCTGAAAGCAAAGAACACTTTCTCCTCTCACACACCGAGTTCCCTGATCAATGAGCACATTCTCCACTCAGACACTAATTTCTCCTATCGCAGATCACATTCTCCAATTACAAAGGTCTACAGGTAAAGACCACATTCTCCAAGCGGAGACCACATTCTCAATGCAAAGACTGTATTCTCCATGCAAAGACCAGTTTCTCTTCTCATCTCACACTAAGTTCTACAATAAAAGACCACATTCTACACTCAGACTCGAATTTCTCCTGTCACAGATGAAATTCTCCATACACAGGACAAATTCTCCTTGCACGGGATAAGCTGCGCAAATTCTCCAAGCAGAGATCACGTTCTCCTATCACGTGTTAAGTTCGCCAAGGAAAGAAATACATTCTCTTCTCAGGCATGAATGTCTCCGGTCCCAAATCACATTCTCCAGGCACAACCTGTATTCTTCATGCAAAGACGACAGTCACCAAGCAAAGGCAACATTTTCCTATCAAACACTAAGTCCTGCAATGTAACCCCAAATCCTGGTTTCAGACACGAATTTCTAGTCATAGATGAAATTGCCATGCATGGAGCACACTCTCCTTGCAGGGACCAAATTCTCCAAGCACAGAAAGAATTCTCCAAGCATGGAAGAAATTCTGTGCGCATGGACAATATTCTACAATCACACACAAAGTTCACCTCTGAAAGAACACATTTCCCAACCACAAAGTTCTCAGTGCAAATATCACTTTCACTAAACAGAGACCACATTCTCCAAAGACAGCATTCTCCAAAAAAAGCCACTTTCTTCAAGCAAAGACCATGTGCTCTAAGCAAAGAACACTTTCTCCAAGCAAAGACAGCGTAGTCCAAGGAAAGAGGGTGCTCTTAGAGCAAACACTAAGTTCTGGAATCAAACACCACATTCTCAAAGAAAAGACTGCTTTCTCCATTCAAAGACCGCTTTCTCCATTAAAAGAAAGCGTTTGCCAAGCAAAAATCGCATTCTCCAAACAAAGACCACATTCTCCATTCAAAGACCGCATTTTCCAAAAACAAAACAAGCTTACTCCAAGCAAAGACAGCGTTGGCAAGAAAAGTCCATGCTCTCCAAGCAAAGAACACGTTCCCAAGGAAACATCACCTTCTCCTAGCAAGAACCACATTCTCCAAGGCCACTTTCTACAAAGACCACATTCTCCAAGCTAACACCACATGCTTAAGCAAAAACCAAGTTCTATAGACAAAGAGCAAATTCTACAAGGAAAGACCTCATTCTCAAGCAAAGAGAGCGTTCTCCAAGCAACGACCACTTTCTCCAAGCAAAGAACCTATTCTGCAATCTAAGACAGCATTCTCCAATCAAGCACAGCATTCTCCAAGCAAAAAATCATGTTCTCCAAGAGCAATTTCTCCAATCAAAGACAGCGTTATCCACGCACAGACAGCTTTCTCCCTGCAAAAACTACGTTCTCCAAGCAAACACAGCGATCTCCAAGCAAAGACTGCGTTCTCCAAGCCAAGACCACTTTCTAGCATCAAAGACCATGTTCGCCGAGCAAACACTACATTCTCAAAGCAAAGAAAACATTCTGCAAGAAAATACCACGTTCTTCAAGAAAACACAACGTGCTCTGAGAAAAAAACAAGGTCTCCAAGCAAAAAACACATTCTTCAAGCAAAGAACACGTTCACCAATCACAGAAAAAATACCCCCATCACAGACTAAATTCTCCACTCACTAAATTTTTGAATCACGAACTTGATTATAAAAATCATGGGCTAAATTCACCAATTGCAGACTAAATTCTACAATCAAGTGCTAAATTCTGCAATCATGGACTAATTTCAACAATCAAGGGCTAAATGCTCCTATTGCAGACTATATTGTCAGATCACAAAGTAAATTCTCAATCAGAGAGTAAATTCTACAATTACAGACTAAATTCTCAAATCACAGACTGAATTCACCAATCACGGACTAAATTCTCTGAGCATAGACACTAGTCTGTGATTGTTGAATTTAGTCAATGATTGGAGAATTTAGTGTCTGAGAGGAGAAATATTTTCTAAGCAGAGACCGTAGTCTGTCATTGTAGAATTTTGTCTGTGATTGCAGAATTTTGGGTCTGAGAAAATATTTTTAAGTAGACTTCATAGTCTGCCATAGGAGAATTTGGTCTGTGATCGGAGAATTCAGTCTGTGATTGCAGAAATTAGACTTCAATTTGAGAATTTTTTGTCTGAAAGGAGAAATATATTCAGATTAGCAAAAATAGTCTGTGATTGGGAAATTTAGTCAGTGATTGGAGAATTTAGACATAGATTGGAGAATTTAGTCCCGAACTGGATAATTTTGTCGGTAATTAGAGAATAGTCTCTGATGGGAGAATTCCAGCTGTGACTGGAGAATACTGCATCAGTGATACCACATATTATGTAAGTTCTACAATAAGTTCTTTATTAAATGTTTCTACAATATAAGTAAAATCGTAATCTGTGAGTGGAGTTTAGTCTGTGATTGGATAATTTAGTCCGTGATTGGTGAATTTTGTGCCTGAGAGGAGAACCCTTTTCTGAGTAGAGGTGATTCTAGAATTTAGTCTGTGATAGGACAATTTAGTGTGTTATCAGAGAATTTAGTCAGTGAGGAAAAATATTTTCTTAATAGGCATCATAGTCTGTGATTGGAGAATTTAATCTGTGATAGGAAAATTCAGTCTTGATTGCAGAATACAGTCTGTGATTGGAGAATACACTTTGTGATTGAAGAATTTTGTGTCAGGGAGGAGAAATATTTTCATAGTGTGTGATAGGAGAATTTAGTCTGTGATTGGAGAATTTTGTGTCTTTGAAGAGAACTATTAAAATTTAGGATGTTGTTGGAGAACTTAGTCAGTGCTTGGAGAATTTAGGCCTTGATTGGAGAGAATAAGCCAAATTGGATTAAATTCCCCAATCATAGTCTGAATTTTCCAAACAATATGATCTCCGCTCAGAATTTTTTTTCTCTCAGACAATAAAATCTCCAATCACAGACTAAATTCTCCAAACACTATGATCTTTGCTCAGAAAATTTTTTCTCTCAGACAGTAAAATCTCCAATTACAGACTTAATTCTCCAATCACAGACTATATCTACACACAAAATATTTCCCCTCTCAGACACAGAATTCTCCAATCACAGACTAAATTCTAGCATCACAAACTTAATTCTCCAATCACAAACTAAATTCTCCAATCACAGCCTAAATTCCCTAATCATGGACTATGATCACTGCTCAGAAAATATTTCTCCTCTCGGACACAGAATTCTCCAATCACAGGCTAAATTCTAGAATCACAACCTAATTCTCCAATCACAGACAGAACTCACCAATTACAAACTAAATTCTCCAATCACAGACCACGACCTCTACTCAGAAAACCGTTCTCCGCCCAGACACAGAATTCTCCAATCACAGACTAATTTCTCTAATAATGGACAAAAATCAGCAAGCAAGGAATAAATTCTCTGATCACTGACTAAATTCTCCAAACACTGACTATGATCACCAATCACAGACTAGGATGCCTACTCAGAAAATAGCTCTCCTCTAAGACACAAACTAAATTCCCCTTTCACAGACCTAATTCTCCTATCACAGAGTGTGAGCTCTACTCAGAAAACATTTTTCTTCACTGACTACATTTTCCAATAACAGACTAAATTCTCCAATCACAGACTAAATTCTTGAATTGCTAATCAATTTCTCTACAGACTAAATTCTCCTATGACAGCCTAAATTCTCCAATCACAAACTGAATTCTCCAATTATGGACAAAATTCCACAATCACAGAGTAAATTATCCAAAACCAGACTAAGATCACTGCCCAGAAAATTTCTCCTCTCAGACACTAAAATCTCCAATCACAGCCTAAATACTCCAATCACAGACTAAATAGTCCAATTACAGGCTAAATTCTCCAATCAAAGACAATGATCTCTGCGCACAGAATATTTCACCTCTCAGACACAGAACTCTCCCATCAAAGACTAAATTCTAGAATCACAAACTAAATTCTCCAATCACAGACTAAATATTCCTATGACAGCCTAAATTCTCCAATCACGAAGTAAATTCTCCAATCACAGACTAAATCGCCCAGTCACAAACTATGACCTCTGCACACAAAATATTTCTCCTCTCAGGCACAGAATTCTCCAATCACAGACTAAATTCTAGAATCACAAATATCATTCTCCAATCACGAACTAAATTCTCCAATGACAGCCTAAATTCCCTAATCACAGACTATGATCTCTATACACAAAATATTACACCTCTCAGACACAGAACTCTCCAATCACTGACTAAATTCAAGAATTGCAAACTAATTTCTCCAATCACAGACTATATTCTACAATGACAGAATAAATTCTCCAATCAGGAACTAAATTCTCCAAGCATAGCCTAAATTCCCCAATCACAGACTATGATCTCTACACACAAAATATTTCTCCTCTCAGACACAGAATTCTCCAATCACAGAATGAAATTTCCAATCACAGATTAAATTATCCTATCACAGACTAGATTCTCCAATCATGGCCTAAATTCTCTAGTCACTCACTAAATTTTCCAATCGCGGACTATATTCTGCACTCACTGCCTGTATTCTCCAATCACAGACTATGACTTCTATTCAGAAAAAAATTCTCCTCTCAGACACAAAATTCTCCAATCACAGGCTAATTTCTCCAATCATAACTACATTACCACACACAGACTATGATTTCTACATGGAAAGTATTTGGCCTTACAGATGCAAGATTATCAAATCACAAACTGAATTTTCCAATCACAGAATAAATACTGCTATCAGAGATGGAATTTCACTATCAGAGACTAAATTCTCCAATCACAAATTATGATGCCTACTAAGAAAATATTTTTCCTCACAGACTAATTTCTCCAGTCACAGGCTATGCCCTCAATTCAGAAAACAGTTCTCCTCTCAGACACTGAATTTTCCAACTGAGGAATAATTCTCCAATCACAGACAAAATTCCCCAATAATGTGCAAAATTCTCCAAACATGGACTAAATTCTCCAATCCCAGCCTAAATTACCCAAACACAGACTAGGATCTCTGCTCAGAAAATCTCTAATCTCAGACACTAAAATCTCCAATCACAGACTAAATTCTCCACTCACAGGCCATGACCTCTACTCAGAAAATATTTCTCCTCTCAGACAAAAAAGTTCACCAATCACAGACTAAATTCTGCTATCAGAAACTGAATTTTCCCATCACAGACTAAATTTTCCGATCACAGACTATGATGCATATTAAGAAAATATTTTGCCTTGCATACTACATTTTAAAAAACAGACAAAATTCTCCAAATACAGACTAAATTCTTGAATTGCTAGCTAATTTTTCCAATCACAGACTAAATTCTCCAATCACAGCCTAAATTTCCCAATCACAGACTATGATCTCTACACACAAAATATTTCTCCTCTCAGACACAGAATTCTCCAGTCACAGACAAAATTCCAGAATCACAAAATAAATTCTCCAATCACAGACAGAATTCTCCACTCACAAACTAAATTCTCCACTCACAATGACCTCTACTCAGAAATCAGTTCTCCTCCCAGACACAAAATTCTACAATCACAGCCTAAATTCTCCAATCACAGCATAAATTCTCCAATCACAGAGAAAATTCTCCAATTATGGACAAAATTCCGCAATCACAGACTAAATTATTCAAAAACGGACTAAGATCATCACTGCTCAGAAAATTTCTCCTCTCCTATTACATGCTAAGTTCGCTAAGGAAAGACAACATTCTCTTCTCAGGCATGAATGACTCCGATCCCAAATCGCATTCTCCAGGCACAAACTGTTTCTTTCATGCAAAGACGACAGTCACCAAGCAAAGGCAACATTCTCCTGTCAAACACTAAGTTCTGCAATGTAACATCAAATCCTCTTTTCAAACACGAATTTCTAGTGTCACAGATGATGGTGACCATTTCAGTGGCTCCTATTCGGGTCAGGTCCGGACTGGCACCATCCTGAACCCAAACTGAGGTAAGCAAAGAACTAAAAGAGAAGCTTCTTGTTCGGCCGAAGCGTTTCTGGCCCGTAATTCTGCATGCAAAGGTCCGAACAAAGAAGACGGAGGCGTTAGCATAGTGCGTGATCTGTTCGGTTAGGTGGGAAAGGGTTGCTTGTGTGTGTAAGAGTGGGCCTGAGATGAAAGGCAGTTCCAAAGTGAGGAACGTAGTTTCCAAAGCAAGGACAGCAGTTTCAAAGCGAGTGTGGAGGTCTTCTCACTGCAGTTCCACTATCCCACGAGGGACTTGACCTGTGAAGGACAGAAGGGACAGTTTAGAATCCCAGGTGGCGATAGAAATCCCTCCTGCAAGACACTAGCACAGCAACCAAGGGCTGAGGAATTGCTACAGTAAAATTCCTATGGTATACTGTTGTTTAATGGCAACAAAGGGCTGAGGACTTGCCACTGTAAAATTCCAACCAACTGCTGAGGAATTGGCACAGTAAAATTCCTCTAGTATACGGTTGTTTAAAGGCATCCAAAATGGGTATAGGAAAATCGATTCAGAAAGGGGGCAAATTACCAGATATACCAACTGAAAGTCCATTAGGGATAATGGTCATTAAATGGGACGATAGCGGCCCCTGGGAGGGAAAAGGTAAAGTAAAAATGATCCAATATCTTATGATGGAATGGCAAAAAAAACCCCGAAAAGGACCTAATATCTTCTGGCCAGCTTTTGGATACTTTGAGGATTGTTTTTTTCAGATCTTAAACATGTATAAGAATTCTAACGTACCTGTTAGTCAAGAAGAGTGTGAATACGCAGAGTTGTGGGTCAGAACTTCACGTACCTTTCAAGCCTCAATACTTGCACTAAAACCAGAAAAATCCTTAAGGAGGAAGAGAAAAAGCAAAAGGGAGAGAAAAAGAGTGATGAATGGGAGCCATTGGATAACTTACCACCTCCCTATCTTAATAATCAATCCCTAGCACCTCTGGCAGCAGTTGCCTCCCCTTGCAGGCACCCCCATTGCCGGCACCTTCATCAGCGGCTTGGAACCCTTTTTCAGCTCCATTATTGCCTCAGCCTCCGTTACCTACAGCACCAGAATTAGAACAACCCCCGGTTTCACCCCCCTTGCCGGCTCCAACAGAAGGTGCACTCCTCTTGAAGGCTTCGATAGACATTTCAATCCTGGCTTCGCCATCACCACTACTAACGCCAATAGATCAATACCCAGCAGCTTGTACAAGGAGCAAAATTAAAATAAAGGAAGGAGCCTCACTATATCCATTAAGAGAGGTTCCTCTTGGGGGAAATCGGGGGGGTACTGGTTAAGTGGCAGCACCTCTTAGCACTATAGACATAAGAAATTTTAAAAAAGAAATGGGGGCTCTATTAGAAGATCCCATAGGAGTTGCTGAAAGGCTGGATCAATTCCTAGGTCCTAATACTTATACCTGGCAAGAAATGCTATCTATCCTGGGAATTCTATTTACCATTGCGGAGTGGAAAATGATTAGACAGGCTGGAATGAGGATCTGGGAAAAACAAAATCAGGCAGGACACCCAGGAGATCAGAAGTGGCCAAGAGTGGACCCCCATCGGGGCCACAAACAACCGCAACGAAGACAAAGCATGAGGGATTTAAGCACGATAATAATACAAGGGGTAAGAGAAGCTGTTCCCCGAGGGCAGAACATAAATAAGGCTTTTAGTGGGCATCAGGGAAAAGATGAATCTCCAAAGGATTGGTTGGAGAGATTAAGACGAACTTCACAATTGTAGTCTGGAGTCAATCCAAATACGGTGGCGAGAACAGCCCACCTTAAAACTCAGTCAGTGGGCAAATCATGTTAAGATATAAGAAGGAAATTAGAAAAGTTAGAGAACTGGCAAGAGAGAGGATTAGAGGAGTTACTTAGGGAAGCACAGAGAGTTTGTGTTTGACAAGATGATGAAAGACAAAAAGCAAAAGCGAAGATTTTAATGGCGGTAGTAAAAGAGGGCCAGAGAAACACATCTGAGGAAGGGAAAGAGGGTGAACAGAATGTCCCAAGAATCATCAAATCAAGGGAAAATTTGCTATTACTGTGGCAAAAAAACGACATATTCAGAAAAATTGCCGTAAAGGAAAACAGGAGGAGCAAAGGTTAAAAGAGGATTCGAGGTGTCAGGGGCTATGTCTTCTGGGGACTTCAACATTGGCAGAGCCCTTGATAAAGTTGTTAATAGGTCCCCACAAGGAGGAATATTTTTTTTTTGTTAGACACTGGGGGTGAGAAGTCAACGATTCCAAAACTTCCAAAGGGGGTAGAAAAAGGGAAAAACTATATGTCAGTAACTGGTGCAAAAGGGGAGACTTTTAACGTACCTGTTCTAGAGAACGTAGAAATTGAATCAGAAAATACAATCTGTTTGAATTATTTACTTTTCTTCCCGAAGCAGAATATAATCTGTTATCGCTCTCCTTTTAACGCAACAGAAAATTGGCATAGTTGGCAGGATTGCCATGGATGGACTTCAAAAATATGATTGTGCCCCTTCCCCAGCTGGGAAGGACCGGGCCCAAAAGTTTTGGAAGGATGAATAGAAAGTGGTAGAATGTATTCAACAGTGTAGGTCTTTACAGAATTTTAAAGTGGGAAAAGCTGAAAACATTATGTGTGCAGTGTAAGTGCTTGTTTATCTTGTGCAGAAGCGGAAGCTAAAAATGCCCCTGCACCTAATCCAACTTCTGATCCAGGACATGCTGCTCTGGAATCAGAAAATGAAGCGCTAAAATCATCCTTAGCCTTTCACAAGGAGACAGGAGAAAAACTGGAATCTCGAAATGATCAACTTGCGAGCAAAGATGAAAAACCTGGATAGTCCCAGTCCTTTTGACCCGGTGCCTGTTGATCTGGAAAAGAAGCCTGATTCATACCCCCCAAATCCGCATGATAAATGGGCAGCTGTAAAGAGAGAAGCGACATGGGTGGGGGATTCAGACTTATTGCATATGGTATATTTGCCAGATCCGGCCCCATGGTGGAAAGGTCTCTCATAAGCTCTTATCAAAAGATATTAAGCAAATGGTAACAGACCATAGATTTGGAACTACATGGATAAGTCATTTTATATAGTCTCTCTGTAATATTTATGCACTAGAAGTTTGTAAATATACGTCCTTTTTTATACTGACCCTTGCAGATATTTATAGATACCACTGGCCACTTCTTCTGATTTAGGCTGGCCACCTGCATCAGAATGAGTGGGCATTTTGGTCAGTATAAGAGCCCAAGCCTCATGCAATATGGGGGAGGCAGAGCATCTGCTGGGACGCCTGCTGAGATTGAGCCTGACACCTGGCCTTGCGATGAGGCTGCTCGGAGCTGGTTTCCTGATTGTCCTCACAGGGTCATTGCACCACGTTCGGTGCATGGGACTGAATAGTGGGAGTAATGATTGTCTGGATTTTTTAAAAAAATACTGAAGTTGTGGGGAGTGTGTTTATGGAATCCCATGCGTGTGTGTTTTGAGGGCAGACAGTGTTCTGTGCAATTGTTTACTGTCAGATTCATGTAAATGTTTTTAATGTGTACCAGATTAACGTTTCAGGCAAGAAAGGGTTTATTCAAAATTGCTGTTGCCGACAGGTATTTACAGCTGGTGCTCTGCAGGCTGGCAGCTGTAGGTGCTGTTGAGCAGGCTGGCAGTTACGCTTTGTCCTAACTTCAGCAAAAAAATGGAAACTAGGTGGTGTAAGAAACTGATAAGCTGCATACTTGCTACCCTGAGCCAGGAGCCTGTCATTTCCTGACATAACGCCGTCCTCAGTGTCATCTTTGCTTCATTATAATGCATTTTTACATGCTAAAATACACTCCCATCTCTTTCGCGACCCCACCCCCCAAAATGAGACTACCCTCTCTGATCCTGCACTCTGAATTTTTGATGTCATATACCTTGAAGTCGAAGCGAGAGAAATTTACACCAGTGGTAATAAAGGTATGTATGACAGTGTCACTCAAGCTCCACCGTGAAGTTGAAAATAATATAAAATAACCCAAAAGAGAGGGGGATATTGGGGACAATGCCATCATGAAAAAGTCAAGGAAGATGGGACCTCTCTTCCCCCCACCAAAGGGATGCATGTGGGTAAGTCTTGCACTGTATCTAGTGCTTCCCTATGAAAACATAGGAGAGTAGACGCACTCTGACTGAAGGTTTAACTGATTTGCACTATCAGAGAATCTGGTAACAGACGCGCTCGGGCTGTTAATCGTAAATTATCAGTGAATCTGATACCAGAAGCGTTAGGACTGATAATCATACATCAGTGCTATTCCTCGTCCTCTTTGATAAAGTGAGGGTTTTTATGTCTCCCCTTCAACGCAACAGTCTGGAATCGTAGCTTTAAGACCACCCACAAACAAAAAAGGAAATAAGACAAGTATTAGGATTATTAGGATATTCCAGACCATGGCTTGAAGTCTAGAGTGAAAAGGTAAAATTTCTCTATGAGAAACTGACTAATAACCAACTTAAGTTTTATGTGAAAGAGGAAGAGAAATTTGAAGAAATTAAGAAGACATTTATAGAAGCAACTGTGTTAAGTCTTCCAGATTTAGAAAAGCCCTTTTACTTGTTTGTGAGTGCATCTAATCAAAAAGCATATGGAGTCCTCAGTCAAGATTGGCAGGGATTAAGAAACCTGTAGGATATTTGACTAAATTACTTGATCCAGTCAGTAGGGGATGGCCTGCCTGCCTTCTTGCTAGCCACAGCAATAATAATAGAAGAGGGCAGAAAAAATACCCTTAGTGCTACTTTGAAGGTGTTTCCTTCACAAAATGTTAGAGGAGTACTACAACAAAAAGCCAAAAAGTGGCTAAGAGATAGCAGAATTTTGTAATATGAAACAATATTTATTGATTATGCGAATTTGGCTCTAAAAATCACTTCTCCGTAGAGCCCAGCTCAGTTTTTATTTCGAGTGCCCTCAGAGAAGTTAAAACAGGATTGCTTAGAAGTGATTGAAATCCCAACTGAGGCCAGATTCAAGGGACATTGAATTCAAGAGAGGGGAAAAACTATTTGTAGACGGATCTCCCGAATAGTCGAAGGAAGAAGAAAATCGGGATATGCCAAAATAAGTAAGGACTTAAATGTAATAGAAACAGGACCTCTGAGTCCAAAATGGTCAGCTCAAGCTTGTGAAATATATGCTCTACATAGAGCTTTAGATTTACTAAAAGGAAAGAGCGGAACAATATTTTCGGATTTTATGTATGCATTTGAAGTATTACATATTTTGGAAAAATATGGGAAGAAAGGGGCCTAATTAATACCCAAGGGAAGAATCTTATACAAGAATTAATAATAAGAGTTTTAAAAGTGCCAAGAGAGCTGAAAGAAATAGCGATCGTACATATAAGAGGACATCAAAAAGGGTTAGATTATCAGACTAGAGGAACAATAAAGCAGACAGAGAAGACCAGAAGGCAGCGTTAAGGGCTCCAATTTTTCGTGTTGATGTAATGCAAACAGGAGAAGATACAAGTGAGGAAAAAAACAAAAGAGAAAAATGCATACCCCTGAAGAGATAACAAAACTTGAGAAAATAGGAGTAAAATTTGAAAAAAGAAAGTGGACTTTGCCCGATGGCTGAGAAATGTCACCGAAGGCGAATGCCAGAAAAATTTTAGAACGTTTACATATGAAAACACATTGGGGTGCAAGAGCATTTAGTGATCATTTCCTTAAACAATTGGGCTGTATTGTAATCTTTGAAATAGCTAAACAAATTACACATGGTTGCTTTACTTGTCCGAAAGTGAATAAGAAAGTATATGAGCAAGTGACAGCAGGAGGAAGAAAAATAGCATATAGACCTTTCGAAAGGATACAAATTGGTTTTACTGAACAACCTAAAGTTGGAAGGTTGAAATATTTATTGGTAAGAGTAGATTATTACCTCAATGGGTAGCGTCCTACCCAGTGGCTTGAGCCACGGCAGAAATGGCAGTAAAAATTTTATTGGAACATCTGATACCTAGATATGGGATAATGTAGTATGTTGATTCTGACCAAGGCACCCATTTTACTTCTAAAATAATAAAACTGTTATGTCAATCTTTAGGAATCACATGAGAATACCACACTCCATGGCATCCACAAAGCTCAGGAAAAGTGGAAAGAATGAACAAAACAATAAAACAACAATTGTCTAAATAAAAGGTTAAGACACAGGTCCCTTGGACAAAATGCCTATCATTGGCACGCCTAAATATAAGAACTATACCGCATAGTGAGACTGGATTATCACCCTATGAAATGCTGGATGGTATGCCCTACTTACACAGAATGCCATTAGAAAATGATATGATTGAAAATCAGGATATTCAGAAATATACAACTGTTTGGGTAAGCGGTTAAGAGAATTAAGAGAAATGGGAATGTTGGCTCAAACACCAAACATGGGACTTGCAATCCATCAATTGAAGCCTGGAGATAAGGTTGGGAGGGACCATTTCTTGCTTTATTAACCACAGATACTGATATCCAAACTTCAGAGAAAGGGTGGACTCACTTATCGTGAGTCAAGGGTCCAATATAGGAGTGGAAGCTCCATTGGAACCAGGAGAGGCTAAGCTAACCATAAGACGAACCTGAAGATCTGGATAATGAGAGAGAGAGACTCGGAACAGTTTCCTTTCTAAACAGGCAAACGCTGAATTAGCTTATGTCAACTAAAGTAATCAGATCATCTGATTACTGGGAAATTTGTAAATGTTGGAAATGCAATTAAAAATGGTCTTGCGTAATTTCTAACAAACAACCCTACAGTTTTCGACTGAAAACAAAGTAAGACTAATAGAAATACTTCTCGGTTGGGAACTACAACTCTTTGAAACATGGAAATTATTTAAGAAGGAATGGCATCGAGTCTTATCAGATAGTATACAACTGAAGCTGGTCATTGTGTGATTTTTTTGGACATAGCATACAAAGGAAAGAAAAATAGGAAATTAAGTGAGTTTCAATTTGCACCCTAGAACAAGAGCTTAGGGGGATTTACCCAGATATTTAAGGCATTTAGCGAGCATCAGGGAAAGTGATGCTCAATAAATTAAAAGTGATTTAGTGAGCTCCCTCTGCTCTGAACCCTCACATTTAGTAGAAATACCATAGCTTGTCGTTTCTAGTTGTGAATTTAAGACCATCACCAGACCCACGCGCTTTTCTCAAGTGACTGCAAATCGCTTTTGCCCAGGATTTACAGCAGCGTTTCCCGGCCCTGGCTGGCCTGCAGCCGGCAGCAGCCCAGCAGGTTTGCAGAGCTTTTCTCTTTCCTTTTCCTTTCCCATCACTTTTTTCTCCCTATTGCAGAAATCATCGTCATTTGCTTTAATTGACAGCATCCTCTGCCCGAATCGACCCAGGTATGAAGTCTCCTCTTCGAGCTTATTTGTCTCGATGAACTCAGTTAATCGCTGACGAGTTTTGGATTGTAGCGCTACTGTGCTTAGGGACTGTATCCAAAGCAATTCAAGTCCATGTTTCTGTTGCTTCAATAAAGAGTGCTATTCATGGATCCAGAATCATGACAGTTCGTAATGACCGCGACCGGCGATAATCGGAGATGCAGCTGAGCAGCCCCCAGCCCCTCTGAGCTCGGAGCGCTGGCTGGATGCCAGCGGGGATTTTGTGCCAAATGTCGGACCTCTGAACGCAACAGCAAATGTCGGCGTAGCTGCCCGCAGGATTGCCACGGATAAAGTGCTGAGGGGATGGAGTCCAAGTCGGAACGTGTGTGGTGAATCTCCCTCACGGGAGGAGAGGAAATGTTCCCAAGGGGAGCAGAAGCGGGAGATTCTTGGCGTCCCAGAGCATTTGGAACCACCCCACCGGGCGACCACAACTCTCCATCGACCGCTTCCTGGGGCAGCTTCGGCAGGAGTGAAGGGACCCTCTGGGGATTAACCTGCGGAGTTTGGGGATCTTGCTGCATCCGTGCTAACAGCAGCCAGCAGTGGAGGAGAGATCCCCGGTGCTCACCCCGATCGATCTGGCCAGAGGAGCTCCTGCCACCAGGAAAACATCAGATCCACACACGCCCCCCATGCCCCCAAAAGAAAGCAAATCATTCATTCTAAATCCGTGCCCTCGGCCACCAGAACGAGCTTTATTTGACTTCGCTAATATCACGACCAAAAAGTGGCACCCCAGGGGGGGGGCAGTGAGCAATGCAACGCCTCTTTGACAAACGTGAGGAGTCCGTCCTCTCCAGCCCAACAGGACCCAGGAGATTGTCGCCAAACTCCCCAAACGACGCAGATGTCAGGAATTCCTAATGGAACAGCAAACGATCTGGATAGAAAGCAGGTTCACCGTAAAAGGAATGTTCGGGGAACTGAGGGAACTGATTCAAGGAAGTCACTAGTTCAAATTTTATATAGTAGCTTTGTTCTCTATTACAGCGCTGGATGCATGGGGGATTGCTCCTCCTAATGTGCGCACTGGGGATAATACAGTTACTTCTTTATAGAGCCTGTACATACATATTAATTAGAATGTTGCAATATGTAAATTTGCTCCCGCTACATATGCTAATTGATTTGGCAAGTCCTTCCCGCATGCGTACTGCCTCCTGGTGGTCTTGGGCAGGGGTCTCGGGATGAAGTAAGAGTCTTCCTCAGTCACCACTGTCCCAGATTTTAGAGTGAACTCTTTACCTTCTTATCCTGGCGTCTTATTTCTTTTTATCTTGGAGTCCTGCCCAACCATCCAGACCAGTTTTATCTAGCTTTATGATATTTACCACAAGCTTCTTTCCTGTCCGTTAATCATGAACTGACAAGGTCTTAGGTTAAGCATGTTTGTTCTGTCTTAGCACACATTAAAAACATATAGTTCAAGGACGTTCATCCATTGTTTTCTAAAAACTACATATTTTATATAATTCATTATCTGCTTCCTTCCTTCAATCCCCCCTTTATTCATGCAAATTCTTTTGCATTTCATATGATGTCATCCCTTTATATAATTCCGTTCCTAGTAGCCCAACACTGCACAAAACATTGGAACAGGATACATATGAATATTCCCAATGCAAGTATTACAACTATAGTCATAAATATTTCCTTCAACAATTGCAGATTTGGAAGCCATGAGGTTAACTTGTTCCATATATCAGTGAAACCCTAAGACGTATCATCTTTAGTCACCTCATACAAAACTCTATTTTGCTTCCAAATTTCTTCTAAATCTGTGGAAATCCTTACACTTTGATCTATATAAGAGCAACAATTTTCATTAATCAAAGAGCAGACTCCTCCTTGGGATGCTAATAATGTGTCCAATGCTATACGACTCTGCAGCACTACTTTAGAGAGGCTCTTTATTTCTTCTTGTACTGCAACACAGGCATCGGTAGTTTGATTTTCTGCTTCCTCTACTGCAGCAGAAATATTTACAATTGCTTTTTCTAATTCGCTAACACCTAGAGATGGGATAAGCCACCTAACAAAACTGTGAAACCCAGAACTTCTCTCTATTAGAGGATTATATTCTCTCTTATTTCTTTTGACAAAGCTTCATATCCAGGTTCCAGAAGGATGAACATCAACAACCGTAAAATTGGGAACCATTGCACCTAGTGTACATATTCCTTTCCAATTAGGGGGTAAAGTCTTATAGGCATTTTCTCCACATAACCAATACCACCTTTTCCCTTCAGGAACTGGCCAAGCGGTGGTATTTACATGAATGGAGGTCCCAATATCTATGGTATTATTACAACTTGAGTAATTTCCTATAAAAATGCTGATATTACAATCAAGTTTCCCCTGTCCCTTAGGCAGATTACATCTTTGCACGCATGTGCAATATGGTTCCGGTAATTTTGGACTAGTTATCCCTAATTTCTGAGTATTATTTATATTCCAGGTAGTATTGGTATTCCAGGTATAACTTTTCAGAATTGGCAAGCCAATCAGTGGTATGCCCGGTTCCTCAGCTGATCTAGGTAATTGGGTACAGATCCAGCAGCTACTCTTGTTTAGAATCTTAGTCACATTTTGCATGTCTCAGATATAAGTTTTGGTCCCATGACCGTACCCCTGTTATACAAAATCCAATTAAGCAATATACTGCTAAAATTTGTTTCACTGAATTCAAAGTCTCAGTGGTCCTGCAGGCACTGTTTTCCATATTCCTTCTGGGGCTCTCTTCACTCTCGTGTAGTGAATCCAGGCTGGCTGTTCCCGGATTTTGATTGCAGTGTTGGTGGTCAGCAGGACTTGATATGCTCCATCCCACTTTTCCTCTACTGGCTGTCCTGAGAAAGTCTTTACATATACATAATCACCAGGCTTGAAAGAATGAATTGGTAAATCTAGGCCTCTGGCCCGAACTCCCAGAACCAATTTTTGTATTTTATTCAATTGTTTTTGTAATTCCACCATGTACGTGAATAAATACTCAGATCCCAATTGTGATAGGTCTTCCCCCTTATATATAAACGTATACGGACGACCATACAAGATCTCAAAACGGCTTAGTCCTTCCTTGGCTCTAGGCTTAGTCCGTATTCTAAGTAAGGCCAAGGGAAGGGACTGATGCCATGTAGAGAAATGGTTAACAGAGAAGGGTCACACAGACATGATTCAGCTGGCCCAGCAGGAGCTGGGAAAGTACAGA
>JAOEHY010053014.1:0-56967 GCA_025447955.1 Psilopsiagon aurifrons
CAATATAATTTTTAAAGCTTCACTTCAAAAATGATGAAACTCAAACTATTTTATTTTTTTTTATGTTTAATACAACTTGGGGAGTTACAGTACTATTCAGAGCAAACATCAAGTCATTTGTGATTAATTTACTGTCTTGTACATGTACTTGTGATTAAAACCAGATTATCCATGGAAACTGAACCATTTTTTTATCTTTACCATTAATACTGAAGTGGGCCATAAGCAAGTAAAAAATCTAGAAGTAATCATGCATAGAAGTATATAAAGCGATTATACTCTCCTGAGCCAGCTGTCATTTTGGAAGCTGTAAGAGGTATCCCGGACTTACGCTGACTTTCCTAAGAAGCACATTTTCATAACTTGCCGCTTCTTCCCCCATTTGTAATGGAAAAAGCATATGTTGCACTACACATGCAGAGTGAACACAAAACAGAAAGCAAGCTTAGCAACTAACCCCCCTCTCCAAGTTTACATAATAGCAAATGCTCTAGTACCCCCTTCTACAGACATTCATATTCAGCAGTGAATAAAATATGAAACTGTACATAACTATGATGCAAGAATGATGTTGAACATGCATGAAGTGGTATTACAAAAGGTACACAAAGCATAACATAGCAATGATAAACTGGCACATACACCAAAATGGATATAAAAGCACCATCATCCCAACTGCCAAGGTGACATGTTTTTCATTTTTAAACCAGTAATTCAATGTAAGACAATTATTTCATACATTTCCTTTCAAAAATCTGAACATTCAGGTTTTGAAATGTAGTAGCTACATTCTTCACAAACTAAGGCAGAAACTTTGTATGTATTATTTGGCACAGCTCTGGTTCTGAAAATGTCAGATGTGGAACGGCTACTGATAAAACACTAAGTTCTATAAGCACAACGATCTACACTAGAACAAAATTGCAGATGAACTACTGTTTCTTCATTAATTTTTTTCCTTCTGTGCCTTCTGGAAAAGGCTTTTGACATGAAGATGATTAAAGCTGGAGCTGCAGCTTACCTTTCATATGCTCTGTCCCTTAAAAGTGGAACATAATATATGGAACAATGCAGTGCTATTGTATCAAAGAATGAGAAAGTTAGCATTTTAAAAAACAGTATTTTTCATCTTGTAATTGTGGACCATATTTTTTTCCAGTAAAAAGTACACTTGAACAGTCTTGCTTCTCTAAAGCAACTATGTATATCATCTTTCCTGGAGAAATCGTGAAGAACACTATTTTCCATATTTTACTGGCTTCCACGCAACCTCCTTGGCAACTGCAGAAAGTGAACAGACAGATCAAGCTCACGTTTTAGTGCATGGATTTTTCTTCATTATTTCAAGTACTTGCCGTCTTGGTTCATCACTAAGAACATAAAACATAACTGTGCCATTCAGACATCTTAAAGCCCTCAGCATCATTCCTCTCTATTTGTTCTAAATTATGTATTTCTAAGAAGTACTGGAAAGTCATCCAAACTCACTTCATGAGAAAACATGTACAACTATACTCTCTATGTGGCATGTAAATTCAACCCAAATTAACCTAAGTCCACACAGTCAAGGAAAGTCTTGCTGTACTGCCCACTCCTTGGGGTTCTTTCCTTCCACAAGGAAATGAGCAGTATTTCCACTGGGATTTTTTTACCCAGCTCACTACATGGGCAGAGACGCAAGGGTGGCACAAAGCAGGCAGGAAGCACAACCAAGCAGCAATGAGGGCAAAGGGCTATGCCTATCTGCAGCAATGCATGTACTGCATTATGATTTACACAATTAGATTTCAAATTTTCATTAGTATACATTAAATAATTCACACAAGCAGCTTGAAAGACCACCTCCTGCCGCAGTTTCACCGCTGCATTTTACAGTACTGTTTATGCAGGGTTCTTCCCTGCAATTTTCACTAAATAAAAATAAGTAAAACTTAATAACAGCACTGCAAAATAAATCCTTTTACAGCAAATAATGGTAAAGCCCCCTTTTTTTTTTGAAATATTAAAATGCCCTAGGCACTAAGAGCAAACAGCTGCAAAGAAAGTTACAATAAATCACTGTGAGGTTTACATCTTCTTAGATTTATTACATTTCCTCTTCCAACTTGCTTACATATTTGTGGTTTCCTAACCTGCTTAAGTATATGTGGTTATTTAACTAAGGAAAATCTGTTTTGCTTGGCAGGGGTTGGCAACAGGGGGCTATTTTGGGAGGAGTGTTTTGTTGGTTAGTTGTTTTTCAGTGGGTTTTTTGTTTTGTTTGGGTTTTTTTCCAAAAGGAGAATAATTTTTTTCTCCCTTTCACATAAATAAATACAGCAAAATTAAGGGGAAAACCTAATGAAAATACCTTAATCCTATCACACAATTATTAAACTTTCTGTTTGGTGCTTCTCTGGCTATGAGATGTAAATGCAAGACTGGATTGCCACTGGTTTGATAAAAGTCTAACAATATTAAAATCAGCTGGTTCGTACCTACGACAACATGAGGTGTGTATACTGTATACAGTTGCTGTATTCAGTCAAAAAAATCAAGTTCTACAGAATGATTTCATATCGCCACCATAGAAGAAGTATCCAACTACAGTGACTCCGCCTTACATCCCATGAATATTAAAATATTTTTAGAATATTAATTCATTTCAGGATTTTTTGTCCTTAGCCATCTGCACACCACTAAACTCAAAGTTTAAAACATCCAAGACATTCATGTAACTGGTACTTCTGTATTTTCCATTAAAAATTAGTTAACAGTTTTCATATATAACAAGCTTTATTTTTGCGAATCTGCTGGAGATTGAAAAGTAAACCGTGTATCTCCCATTTTTATTACTTTATTACCCCTCCCCCATCTTTTTTCCATTTACATACAAGACCCTTCACACTTATTCTCAAAGTTCTACACATTTTTTTACTGAAAAATTCAAGGCAAGAACATTATCTTTATTCTCACTGCGCGTCTTTCAAGTCAAGCACACGTCACGTCCCGCATACAGTTAGCATGTAAATTCAATCCAATTATACATCTAGGATTTACTCTACAGAAATTAAGACATAAAAGCACACTAGTAAAACTAGGAACAATACAAGCTCTAGACAAACCATTCACCAAAACAAATGGAAAAACCTTATCAACATGTGTATGCAGTAACACAGTTCCTTTTGAAACTCATACCTCATTATGAGCATTTTGTCCTCTATTTGGGGGAATCCATACAAATCAGTTAGTTCTTACCCACATATACATACCCACATAAAGATGTGGGGTTTTATTTTTAATATGAGCTGGGTATAAAATAATCACTGCATGAAAGCATTTTTTTAAATGGTTTTACCTGTAAGTATACTATGCTTATTTGTGAACTCCAAGCTCTTCTGAATTGTTCCTTCAAATTAGGAAGGAATGGTTGCTGTTCTGAAATGATCTTCTGAAGAAACCTTTCTGCTTTTAGAAGACAGACTGAGGTTATTAATATGAATACGTCCAAATTTCAATTTAAGGAAGTTCGAGATGGAAAAGACCTATTAAATCTATCCCATTGAAAATGAACACATTGAGGGCTTCTTTCCACACATTTTAAATAACCTTAAGTATTGTTTCAATGAAAATTTAATATCCAGTTTATCTATTCTACAACTTACACTTTGGATTTTCATAAACTCCACTATTTCATGGATTACCATAAAAACCTGAAATACCACCAGCTATGAATTTCAAAATATTTTATCTGGGAAAACCCCAGAACAACACCATATATTTTCTTCATAACAGCAAAAAGCCAAATTGGTGAGACCACCTACTAAGACTAAACATATTCCACAGTATATCCCAAAGGGCAACAAAAAGCCAATCCAATGGGAAAAATCATACCTGACATCAGGTATTGCAAGTTTTTAGTCAATCCTCCTTCTACTTATATGACACTACCACATTTCATTAATCTTTAAGAAATTAAATTTCTGGGGGTAATTCAGTCCAGTTTCTGCCACTAATGTCCAAACTCTATTTTTCAGAGACCACATTCACTCTCTCTTCACTATTCAAGAATCAGGGAAGACTGGAGTGATATTCCCTCATGCTGAAAGTGAGCTAACAGCCCCAAATTTGAAAGCACCAAATGCCAAAATGGCTCTGCATCTTAGTAACAGCACAACACTCAAATTAATAAATTCAGGGCTCCTGTGAAGACAATTGAATTGCACTTGCATGTGTGCTCTCTCAAGTTTCCAGTCTTGGCCCCATGCATAAGAGATGCTGGATGCAGGCTTCGTAAAGCCACCTATGAACACACATCGCTTCACATTTCAGGAATGGGATTGAGAATCCCTTCACAACTGCAGTCCAATGTAAACTGACTCCACCAGCTGCTACAGAGCATTTCCTGCTGTTTTAATAGTGCAGTTACAGTTTATTCTGACTTGTCACTGGGAAAGGAAGAACTAAAATCCAACCTTTTATACAAAAATTTATACATTAAGTTTGCAAAAAACTCAGCTCCTACAACATGCTTAAGTAAACTGAGCTTCACGCCACCAGAGCACACTATTCATTTGCTGAACATCTCATTTCAAAGCATATTCTCCCTTCAAAAGTAATAGTAAAGCTTCCCTATATTTAAGTGTTAAAATTGCATTTCCCATGAAAATCAAGCAGTTTAGATTGAAATTTCAGGAGTGATGTAAAAATCTCAGTAAGTTCAATCAAAAGTCACATTCAAAACTAAGTGCATTGTAGTCATCAATGTCACACCCTTTCCAAGCTTTCTTGTTTTCCCATAGCATGCAGCAGAAAGTCAGAACTCTACTGTGCTTTTTTGTCAAAGCAACCACAGTTAAAAACTTCAGTACATTTGTACACAGAAAAAATGCTGAACTGACTGGCCAGATGAGGAGCAAGAAAAATTAATCACTTCCAGCACATGGGCAGTACCTTCAAGCAAAAATGCTGCCTGGTTGCATCTACATACCATTTTTAAGAAACAATCTGGGATCATTTCTTCCTTAACCAAATTATATGTTTATCGCACAGTTAGTGTCAAGTTACTGCCAATTATGGCAAAACAAAAAGTCACTGCCTTTATAGTTGAGCTGCATACAATCAATATGGCCAGACAGCCCTAAGGAAGCTTTTATTAAGAGCAGAATTTGGCAGCCTGTAATCAGCTACAAAAGGCATTCTGCAGGGGAATCTTGAAAATGTGCCCAAATTCCATATTTCAGTATTTATTCTTTAGGATTTATAAGCTTGGTTCACGGATATTTAAAGAAACCAGGTGATTTTCTGCAATAGACAGCAAACTCTACTATGCAGCAGAGCCAAGTCAGAGTTCAACAGGGTAGCTCACAACCATAGAAAGAAAATCCCTAATATTAATTAAGCTCTACAGTAACTTTCAAATACAGACATACTAGCAAAAATTCAACATGTACTTAAAATAGCATAAGGCTGGCAAGAAAGAACCACTTCTTGAAGGTTTGGAATGTTTAATGTACTTCTGAAGCATACTGACATATTACAAGAATGAGGGTGTACATACCTAAACAAATATATAGCAGTTAGCCAAAAGGCCTTAATGCCACAGCCTTTTTCTTTGTAAAACTGAAGAAACCTCTTGAATCTAATTGCAAGTTATATTTCAAACATGTTCCACATACAGCTTGACAGTTTAGAACCACCCACTCCTGTACTTTCTCAACCCCCCTCAAAAAAGGGCAGAAAATCTGAGACAAAAGTAAATTAATATTTAAACACCTTACTAGACACCAATGTAAACTGCATTTTCAAGTGAATGCAGTACACCAAAGCAGAGACCTTATGCAGCTGCTATATACAAACACTAGTTTACATGGGGGGGGGCAATTTTCCCAATTGTTGAGTTTTAGGAAAAGTGTGTTAAGTAAAACCAGTCACAGGTTTGAATTACTTCGGAAGAACAAGGGCTGTAACATGGCATACCTATCAAAGAGGGGAAAGAGTAAATTCAGCCTTCAAACCTTACCCTCTACTGCATTACAAACTATGAAGTCTGGCATGTATCTCAAGCAAAAAAGGGCAACATTAAAGACAGGCTAGACAAAAATGCTTAGCAGTTACAGATGTCACAGGAGGACTTACGCAGGTGATAACTCCTGAACCATATGAAAACAATCTCTTAAGCCCGTATAACACTGGCAATTTAAATAACAGTACTTCCAAAATGCCAGCAATGCCACAATTTTACTGTCACCCATTTGCTCACAATTCAGTTCACCAGGATCATCACTGCACTATTCACTAAGCAGTAACACACACATGCTCTCTGCTGCTTGCATCCCATGCTTTGAGCTATGTACATAACATTTTAACATAACTAGGGCACCAGGTTATCTCAGGTCAGTTTAAATCAATTTAGTGTTGCAATTCATGCAGATGAATTTTAGTAATTTCTATTTCTGAGTGAACTGATAAAACCAGAACACTAATCTCACAACTTCTGTGCACAGGAAAAAAAAAGCAATACTAACCAAAAATACCCCTCCTCTCTTGCCAGTACAGGAATAGAACCAATAGGTCTTTTCCATCATCTTCCATGAGTTACAAAATCTGAATAGTAACAAGCTCCTTGGCAGCCTTATCAGCTTTATCTTAAAACTCAATCAGCAAATCTAGCCTGAGTCATGTTGGCAATGGGTATTTTTCAAATTCATCATTCTGTAAAATATCAAGAATACTCATGTGCAATCCTTCTAAATGCATATTACTCTCCTATAAGTGAACAATTATTTTAACTGGACAACACATACTTGCCTCCTAATAAACAGTTAATCATTTGTAACAGACTTATTTCTATTCAAACCACACTGGGGGAAACATACCTATAATGATGCATTACACAGTGAAAGGCTTTAAAACCAGCTTGCACAAATGTCTCCTCCTTTGCAACGGCAAGCAACAATCAGTAGAACACACAGATGTCACAACAGGGTTTTTTTCTGTAGAACTATGGTTTACGTAAACTCATTCATACTGTTATGAATAAAATATACATACATATTCTTTTTCCGAAGTGTCTCCCCCCCCCCCAGTTATTCTAGTAATGTGGGTAACAGATAAACTCCATTGATAAGCTTCTTGTGACTAAGTTTGCAAAGGGAGACTGAGATGCAAAGACACAGTATCCTTGAAAACACTTCATATAAAATTTGATGCTCTTCAAAAGTCAAACAAAAGCAGCTGTGTTATAAATTGTTCATGGTAAGTACTGCAACATGCAGTTTAGCTAAACAGATTCACTAATTAAGAACAGAACTTTGATACATAGTAGAAACTACCTAAGAATGAAAATGATGCCACTTATAATTAAGCATAAAATTATTCTCACCCAGTGTTAGTAATAACATTCCCAAAATCCTTTCAAGTTTTTTTTTTATTTTATTGCAATCAGATAACTGCACATTTTACAGCATAGTCACACATTATATTTTGCTAACAAACACATTGCCTTACATAATGATCTGCAACATTTCTGCTCTATACTACAAAGCCTATGACTGAATACAAAAGAAGTTTTACAAAAGAAACTTTTGGGGTTTTCTTAAAGACTACAATAACAATAAAACCGTTTCCAGATAACAGCTAAAATTATAAAGGCATATCATTGTATAGTTTTACTGGAATTCTAAACAGTAAGGAATGAAATAAGTTTTAGTATCTGCGACGCTTGTTAGGTCCTTCAAAGTTGCCCCCTGGGTTTCCTCTACCAAAGCCACCAGGTCCACCACTCACGGCACCTACACCACTCATTGGCGGCTGAGGAGTTTCAGAGCCCGTTCTACTAACCAGAGGTGAACCCATCTGTGATGGACCTCCTTGAGGGAATCTCTCATTATGCTAATACCAGTCCATTTGGAACCATGCCAAATGTGAGTTACAACAAAAACCACAAGTGATGTTGTCATGAAGTTCAGCAGATAGTCCAGCAGAATCAGGATCACACATAAAGGGAAGAAAGGAGCAATTCAATTAGTTATTATGGAAAAAGAGCTGGAAATTAAAGAGTGCTTATGTTATGCTCCAACTTTGTAAAGTAAATTTAAAAGTTAAAAACTTAAGACCAACTCTGGTGTCAAACGTAACTTTATCCTTTCAAGCACATCTGAAGCAATATATATTCTCTATGTAACAGAGGAGACAGCAAACAGCAACTGTGTATCTGAGCCCTGTTCTGCCTTTCATACAAATTACAATGCTTCCCCATTAAATACATCAGACACAGAAACATTGTCAAACTACATAAACAAAACAAGTATCATCCCACTCAGCTTTTGTATTTTTTTTTTTTTTGTATTTCTAGATACTGCATGTTTATTCTTTCAATACCAATATAACCTGAATACATACATACCCAGATACCTGTGGGTATTTCCTCCCATACTAGAGCCATCCTTTTGTATGCCACTTTACAAATCTTCAGTTAGACTTTTAAAACACATTCCAAATAAACTGACACAAACTAGTCACAAAATGTGTAACTGGACTATGCTTAGTTTTCAAAAAACTTGGCATGTATCTAAAGCTTAATCTGTGGCATCAATACAAGATGAAAATCCAGTTAATGTTTGACATTTAGTTTTCTTTGTTCTGTGCCTAATATTAATAAAGATTTATGAGCTTAAACACATGTATTTGGCTATAGCAATAAACAGCTAAACCAGAAAACATGCATCTGAGCACTTACAGTTCAGCATTTATTAAAGTGTTTAGAAACAGAACCCCATATGATAAAATTTAAAACATTAACCCCCCCCAAAAAAGCCATTAAAAGCACTAATATATGGTACAATCACATCTTGAAATAATTCATCATTCACCTGAAGACAGTTATGCTTTCAGAAGAAATTCCTTTTGTACAGAGATCTACCTTAACTGCCCAGGTATTCAGTGTTCAACAAGAACATTCAACACTAGCACTTTATATGCCTGAATCAGAGAAGAATTCTTCTGAAAGTCTAACTCCAGTAATAGTGACAGACCTTAACAGCTCTAGAGTCTGCTAATTCATATATATATATAATTTTAAAAGTGTTACACCTATAGATAAAACCAAATGCAAATTAAATCATGCCTGCATATATGTGCAATGTTTAAAAGTTGACTTTGAATATAAAAAATGTTAACTTCAACAGCTGCATAAATATCTACTACTGCCCAAGAGTACCTTAAAACCTGCAGCACTGGTTAAAAATTATATAAAATATTAACTCATGACAGCTTGTTAGTGAAGGAGCTGAACGAGCTTATGACATACTCCTAATAATTTTTACCATTTGACTTGTGGACAAAAAGTCAGTCCTCCTTCCAACAAGGACCCCCCCCTCCAGAGGTTTACCTATTGTTTACCTACAACAAAAGCAGGACAGGGAGGAAGAGCTATTCTTCAAATGTTATTTTCAAAGACTACCTATGTTTCAAAGACTGCAGTGGAACAAAAACAAGATTACTCCAACTTTCCCCTAAAAGACTTCTGAAGAACATAAAAAAGAAATTTAAAAAAATTAAACTGTACTTCTGGTCTATAAAGCACATACTCTCCATTTCCCTCAGTGGAAACTGAAGTTAACTCTTACAGTGCTTACTCAGTAGACAGCCCTCAAGGGATCTTTCAAGTGTCTTGCCAAGAGGAAAAACACCATTTGGCTGTGCCTTTCACTAGGGGCCTGCTCCCCAAATTAAAGATGTCCAAAAGTCCAAACTGAAAACAAACAAAAAAATCCCCCCCAAACAACCCAAAAAGCAATCCCCGAAACAAAAACAAAATCCTACAAAAGAAAACCAACACAAACCAAACATTTTATTTGTCCTTCAGCAGCATGCAGAAGAAAATGGTATTTTAAAAAATTTAAGCATGCACTTTGAGTTGTCAGTATATTCCCTACATTTCCATACCTGGAATGACTTTCTGTAGAAAAACAACAGTTTGAAAGAGATACTATGATTTAAGATAACATATTCCTTTTCCTTATACCTTTTTCCATGTCTGTATAATCACAAGAGACTATTCCAGGACACCAGTGCACAGCAGTCTCCAGAAAAAGCATCTCTGAAAACAGTATTTTGTGAAAAGCATCCCCCTTCCCCTCCCCCTTGCTCTACAAGAAATGATACAACTGATAAAATGAGCTTGGCTCATGATTTGAAGTGAAATCTTCTCCTTCAACTGGTAAAGAACAGACTCATTATGTATATTTTTGATTTGCTTAATCAAAACCTCATTTTCCTGTAAGGAATAAAGAGCTTTGTCCAAACTTCATTATACAGATTACCCAGATAGGTACTGCTGAAAAAGCATGTATTAAAAAATATAGCTACAAAATGCCTGTGTTCCAATAAAACTATAATGCAATTGCTGGTTATGCTTTTTATTCATTTATATCACACCACCACTAGAACATCCCAATATTTACAGAATTATACTGAAAAATGTGTTAAAAACAGATTAAAAATTACACAGTTGTTTCTCTACATAAGACATTACAGCTAGGAAAAGTGCTGGCTATGAGAACAGAGCAAAAATGGCTAGTGCTTTAACTGCATCCCAATGGCGTATCTGCTCTTAATAAAAAATTCTAGATGTATACAAGACATTCCCTATCACCCTTGGCTACTGAGCAATACTGTTTTTCCTCTACTGATATGACAGTTATCCCCAGTAGCTGCTGGCACACTTATTTTCTAAGTGGCATAATTACTGTCATAATCTCATGCTTTCAATGGTGTTAGAAAGGAAATTCAAAACCCACTAAAGTTGCTTTAAGAAATTAAACCGTTTACACAAAGATATCTTCACACTACAGAGCTTCCAACACCGTTCATCAAAAACCCCAACAAGCTATACACTGAATTTAGTTTCACAGAAACAGCCAATGCCTAAATTTACACATTACTCTGATATGTTGCCCCTTCTTCATGTCACAGAAGTGATGTCCTTCTACCAGTGAGTTTTTCTTAACAGGTCATACAGGCAAAATTCTCCCACATGTGCTATACACTCTGATCTCAATTTGAAATCTGGTGACTGGTCAAAGAATTCACCTTGCTCCTAAGGGAAATAGGATTTTCATAGTAATATCAAATAAAAAAATTCCTTTTCTGTTGTAATCATTTGCACGAACAAGTTTTATCAAGTGCTTTTAACAGTTTCAAAACATGTAACATGTGCTTACTCAGTGTGAAAATATCTTTGGTAACAAAAATTGGCCATGAGACATGACAGCTATTCAAAGTAATTAAATTTGTGATACGTTACCACTGTTCCATTATCTGGCATCATTGGTGTTCCCATATTTGCAGCTCCTTCTGGTCCCATGGAAGGACCAGGACCCATTGCAGGGCCAGGTAAAGTTCCTCTGTTGTTCATATTCATACCCATCATTGGAGGAGGGCCTTGGTTACCAGCAGGTGCTGGGCTAAACGCATCTATGCAAAACAATCTATACTTAGAGCTGTCCTATCTGAATTTTACAATAATAAACAAACAATTTACAAAACTTTAAAAGCCAAATGTACAAGACTTCCAATACTTGAAATAATACAAAAAATATTCTTTGAGACTGTACATTGATTCCAATCATCTGCTTTTAAACATTTTTGTTAATCTCTGATATTTTGCATTGCATGATCTGCCTTACGTATTTGAGAATCCTGAACGTTAGAGCTAAACATAGCTGTACTATTTCTGTGCAGGAACTGAAGTGTTCATATAGCATATACATGCAGTATACACACCACAAACAAAAATCTCAAATGATTTTGCAGTAACTGGCAGCTATATAAGGCAACGTGTCTCATTAGGGATCATAACATAATATACCAGTATTATGGTAACTGTATATATACTACATTAGTCTAAATTCTGAAAGCAATACCAGAGATGGTACTCAGCATTAGTCTCCTCCAAAATTCTGATTCACAATAAGAGGCAGGAAAACAAAGCTTAAAAACACCTTTTCAGGAGATCATTTATAAGATAACACTGTGCTAGGAAACACCACTCTTGCCAGTACCGATTAGCAAACTCAACAAGTAGGTAAAATTACCTTCACAGCATTTTCTCATGTTAAAAAACGGAAAAAAAAGTCTCATTATATATATTGTTTACATCTGCTTAAAGATATAAGAAATATGAACAACTTCAAGACTGGTGGTGATGCATTGTTGTTTCCCCCTGCCCCTAACAATAATCCACCCTTCTCAGCACCCAAAGTTTTTGTGCATCCAAAATTTGATAACAGAAAATGACATGCCTCCAAATCCAGCCTACATTTTAAGTCATGAGGACATACAAAAATAACAAGAAATGTGACATGTTGCTAGTCTAATAAACTTGTTAATTTTTATTTCAAAAGTCACCCTCTCACCTCTCTTCACAACTGTACCTTCTTTAGTAACAAAGTTAAAAATGTTACTCATCGTAAACAGGCCATTTACCACAGATAGAGTAGTATTATCTCCAGATATGCAAAACTGCTTCTTTATTACTTGCCCTGAGTACAAATACCACAGCAATCAGTGAAAACACTGCACCCAAGATATTGCTACTAAAATTGCTGACCTCAGCTGGATCATATATATTATGCCAACTGCAAGCTCCTTAGGAAAAACAATCCATGCAATACAGTCATGCATGCAAAGTGATAACAAGGTTATTAGAAGCAACAGAGGAAAATCCTGCAATTTTGAAATGCAGAACTCATTTGATCTTAATAATGAGAAACTCCAGAATCTCTTTCTATGACACTAAGACAAAACGAAGGTATACACAAGACAGATGCTTCTGTCCTACCCACAAGCATGTTAATGTAGCAGGTAGAAGACCACAACAATTCAAGAGAATTAGTTAAATATGCCCTAAAACTAATTTTCAGCATCATTCATTCAGTGACTAAATATAGAAGGAAAAGGAGACATTGAAAGTTCCAATATAAGGCTAAAACTTTGTTTTCAGAGGCTAGAAGTATTCTGCAGGACTATCATGATGGCAGTGCTTTGTGCTGGTAGTACTGCCATTAACTAAAAGCAGTCAGTGCTCAATTACACCCACTGGCTTGCTTTCCAGCCTGATTAAATTTAGCCAGCAGGCCACACAAAGGCAGCGTTCTTTTATCCTTCAACTGTAACACGGGTTTATCCTCTGTATCACAAAAATACACCCAATTTGCTTCCAGGATGATGTATCTATCAAGCCACTATAGTATTAAGCCAGTTTCAGACAGAGTCAGCTCTTGACAGTACAATTAGGGAGTGTAATGCTAGGAGAGAGTGGGGCCCAGCATGGTGTCAGCATGGTGGCATTTTAGCTATACCTCCAAAGTTCTCCTAGCTCCAAAGCAGACCACATGAGCTAACCACTTGATTGCCTGTTCTTTCTGGTAGGACACTGATGCCACCAGTTAATTCACTGGACCTGGTTCAGCAACAGATGGAAAGCAGCATTAGTGCTCATGCCACAATGGCACAGATGTAAAAAAAAATGTCTTCTTCTGCAATCTGAAGGGCTGAAAACATACACTCCATCTGAACCACACATGCCAAGGTCTAGCACAACTGGCAACAAGCCACAATCAATCCTCATCAATGCAGACATAGTTAAAAATACTCTTTTCTTTCTCCATACAGAAAAGTTTCTGAGCAGCACTTAGCATTACAGATCCAGTTAAATGCTACACCAAGGCACACAGATTCTCTCGGAACTTGTTTGCCACAAAAATCGAAGTAAAAACCACTGGTCCTGCACGAGTCAGCCCAACAGCAACTAAATCCATCACAGGGGTAACTTACTTTGTAATGGCACTATGCTGAAGGTATTTCCATTACTGACAACAGTCTAGCTCCCTGCCGTCCCACATGATGAAAAGTCACAGATGGCACAGGTAAAGGCCAATTAAAAATAAAGTTATAATTTCAACAGAAATTTTGAGAAAGGATGCAAAGATCAACAATAAAGGATTACTATTTAAAGGTCTACTGCAGATTTTTTGGGGTCAGGTCTTTTGGTTGTAGTGGTGGGGTTAATGGGCTGGAGAAAAAAAATCAACTCTATAATGATCTAACCTAAAATCCAGGTACTATGGAAACAGACACTATCTTTTCAACTATCTGCCAGGGATATTTCTTCCCTTTTTAAAATAGTAGTTCACTGTCACTATGACTTCTTTTGGAACTACACATTTATTTCTAAGAGCATTTGTATGAAGTTTAAAATCAATCATAGCACAAAGGTTACAAAGCAAAACTATGAACATCACTGTTAAGCATTAAAACCTATCAAGAAAAGTGTCTGTGAACTGACTGATATAAATGCACATTTACAATCTGTATGTAAAAAGTCTATCTTATGGATGTGGACAAACAAAGATCTGGACTTCAGCATCGGCATTTACGAAGTCACCTAATTAAATAGAATTTTCAAGTAGATTGTAATGAACTGCAGAAGTACAACTATAAAAAATTAGTCCAAATTTATTCTTCAGCTTATTATTTGTAGTTAACTTCACTCTTCCTTTAGAGTTATTTTTAAATCACTTCATCTTCATTTAAAAAAAAAAAAAAAAAAAAAAAACAAAAATACAAACAAAAAAAAACCCACAAAAAACACAAAACAAACAAAAAAGCGCAGTTCTCGTTTGCAGTGATAAATGTGTCTCAATAAACGCAAGGAAATGGTGAATAATGCATTCCAATATCTGGACCAGATTCACTCATCTATAAATACACTTTACACAAAAGGTCAGGCATCAAGATTTACCAAGTTTTGCATGTACTTGCAAATTTAAATTACCCAAGAACAGTATTAACTTTTCTTTAAATTATCATTCAATTTATTCCAAATGAACATCAGGAAGTTTCCAAGAGAATATATACTGACAGTTAATACAGTTTAGTAAAATTCAGGTTTTTAAATAAATATTCTAAGTTTCACTCTTGTTTAAAAGCAGATATTCTGGATAAGCAAGATTCCACACTGTTTCAGTCTGCATATACAGAGCAAGCAGTAATTAAGAATGTACTTTTCTAGACTTCACAGTAAGTTTTTAGCAGCAACAATATTTTAAGTCACAAAGGTGACCAGAGGATATTTGCAAATACAGATTTGCATAGACTAGTAGAGCACCAACCACGTTGTTCATTAAGCTTTTGCCAGATATGCCAACAAAAGCTTACCAATTTTGAGCTCTGCCTCATTTCATTGCATGCAATATGCAATTGCAGTCCCAACTTCTCTGAAGAGGCTGTCCTCCAAAAGAATGCCAAATAGTTTCTGAAAAGTTCAGCCAATTTCTATCAGATAATTTCTAGATTATCGCCTTTCCCTGCCTTTTTGTTTCTCAACTTGCACGTCATATTTTTCTCCCACAGGTATTTGAAGATACACCTTGGAGGGGGGGATGGGACGGACACACAGCTATCTGGAAGCAAAGTATGTGTTGTTTGTTTCTTTTCTGCTAATAGTTTTTACTCCTTTTTACCAGTACTTGTCACTAAATAGTAGTGCTTGAGTAACATGTACAGTCCCAAAGAAAAAGAAATTTTACATCACAGAAGCCTTTTTTCCTTCAGATCCCTACCTCCCATGTTTATTGCTCCACGTGGACCCATATCACCCATTCTCATTTCCTGTTCTCTCTGAAAGTAAACATAGTTTTCATGTCAACCTGTCATTCTTACAACTTAAAACGTTCCTATTTACTCCATGAAAATAAAAAAATTCAAGTTTCAGAAGTTTCCACTGATTACAAAAATGTACAAGGAATAAAGTTAACTATACTCCACTGTAATGGAATAATAAGATCCATATAGCAATGCTGTACATTTCTGCATAATGTCAAAGATTAAATATCACAAGCTTCATTTATCAGACACAGCAGTCTAATGCTCCTAAATAGTTACATTATCAACTGCAAATGAATTCATCTTCACAAAGTGCTTTTCATTAATAATATTTACCTTTTAACTGTAAATAAGATCTTTTATTACAGTATTACCTACAGGCCATGGTTCAATAATAAGTCAGTCTGGTTTCATGACTCAGAAATGCTTTTACTGACTGGAAACCAAGCTCTGATGTGTTAAATTATGGTATTTAAATTCAATCTGACAGTTATCTTTGTTCAAATAGTTTTAACTTGGTAGCAGCACGTTTTTTGTTGAGGTTTATCATGCTATTACTACATTAGCTCAAACACTGACCATCCTTTTTAAACCAGAATAAAAATGCAGTATCAACATAAACTCTGTAACATGCATTTATATTGAACAGACAAGTAACATGCCAAATTCATTTGATGCTCAGTCATCCAATAACAAATAGTTCTGACATTACTGATAAGTGAACCATGTCCTGTTGTGAAGCAATACTGAAAAGGCAGTACCCAGAGTAGCAAAAATCCTTACTTTGGGGAAAACAAAGTACACTAAGACAAATAATTCCAAGGGATTTCAGTATTACAGTTTACTTCAGAAGGATGAAATAGGAACAAATTCCCAGTTCAACATGAAAACTAAAGAAACTTATACCAAAATTCTCATTCATTGACTGGAAGAATGTTAAAGTATATTCCACTCAAGTGAACACAAGTGTGCTGAGAATAAGCACATCCAGAAAAGTTACCTGATTCTGAAAATCACTGCACTTATGATTTAAGAGTATTAGCAGTTCAGATATGCTTCGAAAATAATGCCATATACTAGGCAATTGTTTAAGTCTTGGAATAAACCACCTTTAAATGGACATATTAATCAAAATACAGTATTTTTACAGTTTCATGAACTCCTTTTTGTTCAGTCACGTTCTCACGTGAAGTATTTATTTTCACACAATTAAAGTAGCAGACAACCAATATTTGACAGAGTCAATAGCTTTTGTAAAATATCCTAGTATGGGAAATTCTCATATAATAAATGACATAAGGTTCAGGTCAGTAACCTTGTTTCTAGTAACTAATATTTACCTAGAAAATGTACTTACGACAAGATTATACATTATCTTCAAAAGAATACGACTCAGTGTGGAGCAAAATAGGGCTTCATAACCAAAAGCCACAAACAGGTTTTAAGGTCCAGCTATGACAGGCTACTGATAAACACCAAGGAACTCTTCTTCTGACCCTAGAAGCCATGTTAAAACTTTATAAACAAAAATACAACTAACTTTGTCAGACCTTTCACAGTAATGCCAACAGATATTTCAAGTAAAATCAGCAGCCCTATTAGCATCAATCATATCCACAAATCGATACCAATGAGTAAAGTCACAAAATCAGCATACAACTTTGTTGACATTATCTTGCTTTTACTTCAGCCCTGACACGAAGACTCAGAAGGAAGAAAGAATTTCATCTCTAATGTCAAAACCTAGCTCAACAAGGCAGAAAAACACCACGGCTGTAAGTTTACATTGAGACTGTGCATGCACAAGCGTGCATATGTGAAAACAGGCCAGAGATACTCTTCAACTAACAAGGGAAAATACCTTATTTCAAATTACTGCATAGAACTTACTAGATGCATCTCAGGTTCAACTATACGTTGGAGTTTGTTGGGGTTTTTTTTAAGTATCAAACGTGCCGCATAAGGCAGGACCAAGTACAATAGCAGCTAGATAAAGATTTTGAGTAGAGAGCTATAAAGCTGTACAACTCATTTTCTTTGCAAAGGATAGAAGCATTGCAAGCTATAACATGTATTTTTTTAGAAAAAGCAATAAACCAGATCTTTTCTCATCCTGAAATGTTACCAGTCTTCAGTTAACAGTAGGCTTAACAATAGTGAGGGGTAAAACCTGCAGTTTTTACTTTTTCAGTCTAGTCAAACCTGTTACAAAACCCAAAGTAATTATTTACGATTTTGTAGCTCTAATTTTGGTGTTGAATCATTACCGTATAAAAAACATTTCAGCTATAGAGTTATAATCTACAAACGCACCTTACAGTCTCTGCTGCCTTTTTATCTATTAACGTGCCTGCAAGAACTACTATTATTCTGACTGCTGCATATTCACAACTTATCATGTTCTTTGAATTTTAACAAAACTTAACGTGTTCTTTGAATTTTCAGCACAGGGAACACGGAATTAACAAATACAAGACAAATCCCCAGACAGAGAAAATACTCATTTTCAAATATTAGTTGACAGCATATATTATTAATATATTATTAAATGCTTGACATATTAACTATAAAAACATGTCTTTAGATAATTTACCAAAATCTGTATTTGCAGGAGTCCAGATGATCACAAAAAATTCAGTCCAAACCCCCTATCTAGGACATGACACAATCATGTCCTAGAGAGCTATTTATTATGTGAGCATAAAAAAGTTATTCCAGGTAGCTTAAGTCAACTATTCCATGGGTTGGGTATCATCCACAACATGACAGAGGAAGGAATACCAACAGCTAGGAGAGAGCAGCAGAACCAATACTGGTTGATACTCCAGCCCACCTGAGAGCTTGGATACTCAAGCCCTTTGCAGAAGATAACGATAGCATTATCTTATCAGCGTTTTTTTTCCCTCACTGTGCAACTGCCCATTCTTCTGTTGAGTAGCAGCCTGGTTTCAGTTCCTCTCCTGAACACATTCATACATTCATAACTAACCATAACAGGGGTACATTGAGCAGCAAAAGAGGACTAAACTTTAGAGAAATATGGGGAGGCTATTAATAGCTCTGAAATCACCCAGTAGCTGGGAAAACAACTTAAACTGAAAGAGAACAAAAAAAATTGATGATATGGACATTGGTAAACAGAAAGCCGTAAGACAAAGAATGTGTAACAAAGTGTAATTTAACCTTTGAGAGATTAAAAACAAAACCAAACCCAACTCACAAACAAAACCAAACAAAAAAAGAAAAAAAAAACCAACCCAGAAGTAAATAAAGAATAAGATTCTTTTGTAAAAAGCTAATTGCCTAACACACATCAAAAGAAATCTTTTCAAATTAATTCTGGTCCAGGATTCCTGTCAAATACTTCAGAACTCACTAATGCAAACAACCCTCAAGAAAGTCTGATTCATCCAAGTACTCTGCTTTTAGAAAAACTTCTATGATGGCAATTATTGTATTAAAAATGAGATTACCTCACGATTTCAACTCATTTTAACATTAACTGTAAAAAGTAATCTACATAAAAACATTACATACAGTTTTCAAATTACATCTCTATTGTACCTTTTTCACAGGTACTAGAAACAAGATTTCTTGAGCAGCTGAGCCAGATAATGCACACTGTTCTTACAACTCAATCACTACTGATATCAACAGTCTAAGTATACAGAGAACTGCCAAGATGATTCTTCTGGGTGGTTTTTTTTTTTTAAATATGGGGATTTCTAAATATATTAGGATTTTTTTTAGTCCAGTCTCTAAACCCATGAAACTAAGGATTTTGAAAAGACACCTAAGAATTGACATAGGAGAATATATCAGATGCAATTCACTTGTCATACTGAAAATAAATATACAACTAGCCATAAAAGTTGGTATTTTTCTAACTGACAAACCAATACTATTTGATACTCCCAGAAGCAGGCCTTGCAATTGCAGCAGCCTGAAAAAAATTAAAAATCTTGTCTCCAATGATGCAATATTCGTGGTAAAAAAAACTCTCAAGAAAATTATGGCATGGAATAAATATGGCATGCAATATTCTAGACCAGCAAAAAGCAAGGTAGCAACAGAAATATTAAGAAAACAGATTACAGTTTTCTTTAAAGAGTTTGTGGATAAGTAATTTGCTTCCCCATTAACACAGAACTATTCACTCACCTTTCAACTAAGGAATGGTGACCAAAATAATGCCAAGACACAGCATCAAAAATTGACTAATCAGAAACTTAACCTTGTGCATTAACATCAATAACTTAATTAGCACTTTATCTAGATTATGTGTTTAGAGCAAAATGTAATTCACAGTGATGCTGATGCTCATCTGTTTTCATTAACACGGAAACTGCATTTTATTTCCTAGCAGACATTTTCAAAACAGGTATGACATTTCTGTAACCCTTCCCAGAACTCATTACTCCTTTCTAAAGTGGTTTATTTCATAAAGTTCTTTCTAGAAAAGAAAATTTTCAAAGGATTCTCCAGAGAAGAAATTGGCATTAGACTTTGAACTTCAAACAAAATTCAAATTTTGTGTAAGAGACCTGTATTTTGAAGACAAATCATACAAGTGGTTTAAACTGCTAGCTTGGCAGGCAAAATTAGCATTTATGGAATACTTCTGATTGTGCATTATTTCTCATTTCCTAAGAATATTCTATTTAATTGCAATGACTAGCTCACTAGAAGTTAAACTGCCAGCAGAGTTGAAGTAACAGAAGCCTTCCACCCAGCCCTCTTCTCACCTTTCCCACTTTGGTTTATCCATCAAGATCTATTTGCAAGACCTGAAAGTTACAATATTCCAGTTCAGTTTATATAATCACACGCACTGCAACCTAAATCCAGAGCTAATCCCACCTCTGAGCTGGGCATCATACCAGATTTCTTCCAGCCTAAACTACTCAAGAATCCTCTGAACCTAGGAGTTTAGGGGAAAAAAGTAAGCTTTTACCTCACCCAAAATTAGACAAGCAAATACATTAAACTAGATAACAACTACAGTAAATGTAGCTATAAAACATGTAGCATACAGGAAACTACAAAGACCTATTTTAATTAGAAAGTCTAATTAAATGAATTTTTACTAGGCTTAATAGCCATCAAACAGAACTCAATCTTTGAGAAAACCATTCTAACATGGCTAAAGCAGAGAGTTAAAGCCCATTTCTTCCTTGGTGACTCAAGTCTTGAATAGAGTTGATGGAAATAACTAAGCTACACCATTAAAATCCTGAACATTAAAAAACCCCAGCACATAAGTAAAAAAAGCAATAAGCACTGCATAAAAAAAAAAATGCAGATACATATATTCCAGTAAATGCTACTGGTTGGAAAAACATTCCTAATGGTAGTAGAGCACAGGAAATTATAGCTGTAAGAAAAAAGAAAAAAAATCTGATTTCCCTTACAGAAAAAAAGATTTATTTCAATCCACTGCATTTCCTACTTTCCTCATTTCAGTGAGATTGTAAAGGAAGTATCAATGCTATTAAACTAGGAGAATTTCTTTTAAAGCTAATTAACAGCAAAAGTATAGGAGTGTATTTGGAAAAAACCTCCATGCACTACAACTTTGCTTTCTGCTTTGGGAACAAACAAGCACTGAAAAGCTTCTCAGTGCATCACATAGCACACACTAACACTGGCAAAGATAGAAATGAACTGCAATTTTATGTGCAAGAGAATGCACACACAACACTTTTCACAGATTTAGAAAAAGCTGTTTTTAAAAAGAAAGTTACACACTCTCTCAAATTCACCTTTATTTTAATACCAGCCATTTCTGATCTTTACAAGATAGAAGACAATTTAAGATCTTTCTCTTTTTTAGGTAAAACAAGCTTCTGCCTTCCAAAACATGCAAGTTGATGGGTTTTATTGGTTGGTTTGTTGTTGATTTGTTGGTTTTATTTTTTTCTTGGCGGGGGGGGAGTAACCTTAAATAACTACGATCCTCCACGCTTTGGTTTTTTGTCATCCTACAGCTGGATGCAAAACCCATTCTGAAGAAAAGCTGACTTCCTTTCAATCCTCAGCATCAACCAATACAAAAAGCAACATTCAATAATCCCATGAAAGAAAATAGTATTTCATACAGAAGAGAGAGCTAATCTACCTGAGGTAAGGCCAAAGATCACCCAGAGATCCCTCAAATATATGAGCATCAAGGAGATTGAAGGATCCCAGAAACTGCAACACATTTTTACGAAACACTAACATAAATCTCATTGTACACACTAGTACTCATCTACAGCAGCTGCAAAATCTTATTAATGCAATCAGCTTCTCAAATATTGTAAGGTAAAAATCAGAAATAATTTTTCACAGACAAAGGTGCTCAGAGAATGTAACTTCTTTCCCAGATCTGGATATCCTTCATAAAAAATAAAAATAAAAAATGAACTTAGGTATATATTAACTCTCTTAACAGCAACTTCCTCATTACAGCATTCTACCATTGAATTGGATTCTGCCAGAGACAAGAGCCATCATTTTTTGAATTACAGTAATGACATTATAAACTAATTCAACTCAGTTCAGCAGCTGAACATAATACAGCTCTTTTTAATCTGTAATCAATTTAAGGCACTTAACTATTTACTTACCTGAGAAACTACTTTCGGAAAGCAATATCCACCCTATCACCAAGTTCACTATTTATAGATGATTACATTACATTCACAACATATTCACATCTTCAGAGGCATTTTATGCTGCAGCTTCAAATTATTCTGATTTATTTTAGCTAAAGAAATGGCATTATAACAGTTAAATATCAGAACAGGCATTCACAAGAGCATGGAGGATACCTTAATTCCACAGAACATGTTGCAAATAATTTGATTTCAAATGCACTCTGTAATTCACCCGGATGGGTATGGAGTTGAAGGGCTGTTTATCTGGTAACAGAGTCTGGGCTAACTGCACCATCACGCAGAAACAGACTAAAATATTTAACCGAAAATTGGGTGCTATAAAACAAATGCTGCATTTTAGATTTCCCAAATGTTAAGTTTTTCTTTCTTTTCTTTCACAGGAAACAAACCTAGGTAAATATTAAAACAGAGTAAACACTGGACCAATTCAAAACAATCTTCCCCAACTGCAAGATTCAAGAATAAGATGGAAGTCATGCATATTTACTTGGAATAAAAATTAACCAGCTATATCATGAAATGTTCATGCAAAATTCGAACTACTACTTGGTTAGAATGTATAATGTAACTTTGCAAAATTAACTTCAAACACTTACAAAGCAGCAATAAGTAGTCACAGTGCACTAAATATGACTTTGTCAGGCTCCTATATTAACAATTTTTCCTCACCAAGTAGATACTATATATGCTGATTAAATTGGAACAACAACAGAAGTCCACAGTTGCTATCCCATAAAGTGACCTGAGTTGCCAAGTAATTCAAATGTGGAAGTATTTGACAAAAGGAAGCTGAAAGCCAAAGTTTTTCATTGCTACAAAGAAGTTCTGTAGAAAAACATCTAACAAACATACACATTCTTTCATACATGTTAGGAATATTGCTTACAGTCAGAACAGTTCGGTGCTTAACATTTCCCCAACAAAGTTCTGATCTGCCCACATACACTGCACTTAAACATACAGAACATGAACAAAGAGACACCAATGGAACTTCCTGGCATGAAGCCAGCTCCATCATTTTCCAGCTAGAATTTCTATACAAGCTGAAGGCCATTTACTGTAAAACTGGAGCAAGATGAGGCAGACTTGAATGAAGATGCTTATCATTTAAACAGACTTTTGACTGAGGAAAACAATATACTTTGTACCAGGCATCTAGTATTTTAATCCAAAGTTTAAGAAACTGGTCATCTGAACAAATCCAAAAGGATTAAAAAAGACTGCTTTCTAGTTAAAAACCCTGACCCAAGTCCACCCACTGTAACTCTAAAGCTATAGCATCTGCTTTCACCAAAAGATATCTAACAAAAACTACTGTTTTAACATACTATAGAACCAAAGGTCAGAATCATGTTAGGGACACACTGGGCATCACAATGAATAGGGACAAACAAGAATAGCTGGTTCTTACCTAAAGAACATGTAAGCTACCACACAAACAAACGAGTTTAATAATTCAGAAAGGGCAGTGGGATTGGGTGGAAGGGGAGGGAAACAAGCACAGATAATCCATTAGTAAACAAAATTTCAAAAGTATTATAAAATCAGCACTATATGCGGAAGATAAATAAAGCCTGAAGAACCTACTTTTGAGATTATGTTGTCTTTTTCACATCTTTCCTACTAATAGACTTAGAAGAGACACTTACCGGCTAACCTGCCATAAGTATATCAATAACACTTCATTCAGCAACACTAGCAGAGGCAGTGTGCTTCATGTCACATACAAAACCAAACTAATACAAATACTCTTTCATCCTATACAATGCTAAGGCAAAATCAGTGAGTCACTAGTCACTGTAGGAAAAAAATAGGAACAGACTTTTAGTTGGGCCTCTTGTGATAGGACAAGAGGTAACAGTTTTAAACTAAAAGGGAAGATTCAGACTATATATAAGGGAGAACTTTTTTACAGTGAGGGTGGTAAAACCCTGGAAGAAATTGCCCAGAGAGGTAGTAGATGCCCCACCCCAGAAAACATTCAAGGGCAGGTGAAATGCGGCTCTGAGCAACCTGATCTACTTGAAGATCCACCTGATCACTGCAGGGGGGTTGGACTAGGAGACCTTTAAAGCTTACTTCCCAAACTATTCTACCGTATTGTTTGGGAAAACCAATTTTCAATAGTGAACCATAAATAAATTTGACTCTTTAAATGTTAGTTTCTATTAACCAAGATATTAAGCTTCCCATCTGAACAGCTATAGAACAGCTCTACAGAAACTCATGGAACCATAGAACGGTGTGCTTTGGAAAGCACCTGAAGTTGATATAGTGTCAACCCCCTTCCAAGGGCAGGAAGAACACCTTCCACTAGACCAGGTTGCTTAAGGCCCTCATGGCCAACCTGGCCTCATCTTTTTTTTATCAAATAAATCCTATTTATTGAAAATACTAATTCATCTAACAATAAAACCTATCTCTGGAAAAGTGCCACCCAAAGACAGATTTGATGGAAAGACAGAAAGATACGACTTAAATTCCATATTCCTCATGTAAGAAGTTAATAACCCAAAAAAATCACTACCTCTAGTAATGACAAGCCTACTCGATTGCTACACTACAGAAAGCAGGCTTGTGAAATATTCATGAGAAAACCCCTAAATACTTTAATTAAAAAACAGAATTTAACCTGATCGCAAAAGACAAGCAAGCTAAGACAAGTTAATTTCTATGTCACCGTTTACTGCATTATTACTATTAAAATTTTCCACTCCATGCGAGCTACTAAAGCAAAAAGTCAAAGGCTTACTGCTCACACCAAGATAAAAGCAACTCAGAAGGCACTGCCTCTTGAGAGACAAACCAGATCCATAAATAAGCTTTCCCCACATTAAGCAACAAATCCATTAACAGATTTTCTCGTATCAAAACATAGTGTTTTCTACAGAAATCTACACTTACTGCTACTTCAGTGTTTTACTCTTGCTTTGGACACAGACCCTTTGAGCAAATACAAGCTCTTCTAAGCAGAGGAACTTATTTTGGCTGGAAGTCTCAATGCCACCAGGATCTCATGATTTAGACAGGTGGGTGAGTCCAAAATAGGTACCAAGTAGACAACTGAAACTGAAAGTTAATTTTCTTCTTCGCCTGGGTAAATACGTGTACAAACTTCAAGTCAAACTTAACTCCAGTAGCTGAGGAAGAAAAAATGAAAATTATTAAGGCAAACATCATTTTTAGCTTCTTCCAAATATGTAGGGCATTTATCAAATACATCAGGCAAAGGATTTTTCTAAATTACTTATAAAAGCCTCATTCTTACTTGTCAGAAGATAAAAAGCGGAAGAACTCAGTATTTGAGAAACTTAGGTTAGATAAGTAGATTCTTTTTTGTTTTAACTTGTGAGCAGTAACAATTTTCAGAAACTGTATTAAAAATATGGGATGTCGAGTTGTTAAATCTGTTCTTCAATAGACTTTCTCATTACTACCTGTCAAACCCATGAAACGGGAGAAGCTAAGCATGCAACAGGGTACTGTATAAACAAGCACACCATTTTAAGTCTTTCCATTAATACTTGAACAAAAACGGCATCTGCTAGGTCTGAGACCTCCTGAAACAGTAAGACAAAGACTGATGTCATTTTGCATTTGCACATGACCCATCTGAAAAGTGCTTTCGTTTTCTTATCAGTCTTACTGGAAGAAAATTAAGTTATCAAATAAACAGATAATGTAAGGAACACAGACAAAAAATTCCTCATCAGTCACAGCAGAAGAGAACAAATGTGGGAATTTTTACAAGCAGTACCACAACACCTAAATTCACACTGAAGATTTATGCATGTCTGACAGTACACTAAGAAACAAAAATTACTTATGAATGGTCACTTATGTTTGCAAGTTCACATGAAATATTAGCAAGTCCTAAAGTACTTTGTGCAAAAACACAGACAATGATGGCAGAGTAAAATACTTAAGTCTCCTAAAAATCTGTAACATAAGAAAAACATCACATTACCCTAAATATTCACAGTTCACACGCACCAAAATAAAAGTTAGAAATTAAATGTAACACTATAATTATTTGTTCCATACTGAAAAATCACCTGAAGTAGCATCCTTGATACACGTAAAAACATAATCCTAAAATGGTCACAAAATATTTACAATCTAAAAATACCTTATTCTACAAAATTTTGGTTTACATATACAAACACATAATATGCTACAAAAAGATGGCTTAAGTTCTGCATTGATTTTTATATAATGTCTTTTCATACTAAAAGCAGATATGACACTTATAATAGTTTTCATATGTGGCAATGTAATTAAAGGCTAAAAATAATTCATTTAGCTAATTAATATTAGAAAATACAACGTGAAAATTTTAGCACCTGTTAAGGAATTGCTATTCTTGCCAAAGGCAAGAAATTTAGTATCTAAAACACTGATGCACACAAGAAATGCAAGATTTAAGTACGTGGCTACTGATACATATCACTGCAATCCTGCAAAAATAAAAAAAAATAGCGCTAATGCCAAACTAAGACCACCCAGAAAGCCACAAACTGTGCCTTTATAAACTGCTTGCTCAAAGGCTTAGTCTATGTTGCTTTATGCACAGGAAGAAACTTGATCACTAAAGTAAAACCACTGCCAAGAAAGCAGGAATGTGTGGTCAGGTGGGTTTTGTGGGTTATTTTTCTTTTTTAGTTCTACATTTAATGCTCTGCTTTCTGCAAACTAGCTTTACCTTAAAAGACTTTAAAAGCATCAAACATGAACTACTTCCGCAAGTATGTATGCTGGATTGCAACAAGGAGATAATTCATCTCTCCTATCCAAGCTCTACAGAAGAGCTTTAATAAAGCAGCTTAGCTTCATAGCAGTTTGTTAAGCAACACTTTATTCACACAATCTCAAAAAAATTTCACCACCATCAGCTTCATTACGTACTACATTGACTAGGCTGCCAAGTTAAAATAACAAACTTTCAGTAGTAGTAGAAAACAGACCAAATTTGAAAAGATCCTCGGAAATGCTTATTAATTTATTATTGAAAATCTGCCTTAGCTTAGTTTAGTTTTGAATACGGTATTCTGCATTCAGTGAGAATTCAAACTTCTAACAGAACAAGGGCTTGTGAGCATCATGGAATCGAACAAAACAGAACAACAAAAAAAATCAATCCAGTCACTTACAAGCCAAGTGCAAAAAACTACTCCTGAATTACAAAGTCCTCAGAAATCTGACAGTCTTGTTGCAAAAACATCTATTACTCAGCTTGCAAGCAAATGTACAAGTGAGGAGTAGAATACGCCACAGTAAGCTCCACATAAAGAAATGGGAAGCTACATTTATGAAGTGCTCTAAAGGACAAAACTCTTAGAAGACAGAATAAACATGTCTGGGGCTTTTAGTTTCGTTTTGGTGCTGTGAGGTGGGTGGGGTTTTCCCTTCCTCAATGAAATTTCTGAGATTCCTGAAGTTATGAACATTGCTGTTGTTTTGGGATGTGCTTTTTTAGTCCCTTCTTCTCATCTGTCTTACAGCTTTTGATCCAAGTACACAACAATCTCTGCTATTGAGGAAATTTCACTGCTTTTGTAGCTGTCACTATGCTGATACTTCCGCAAGTAAAGGATACTTCAGCAGCAGCACTTCTGTGTAAGAAAAATTAAAGGAAACCAGAACAACATCTAGAAATAGTTCTTGAAAAGATTAGTTGTCAGAAAAATTAAGTACTTCACAAAGTCAAACATGAAAGAACATTAAGCATTCAGAGGCCGAAATGGATGAACTCACAAGAAACGGTTCCTTTATGTATATATATATGTCCTAATTACACTTGAAAAGGGGCGTTTCCTGGGAGGTAAGAGGACTTGAATATCCAAAGATCTCAACTCACTCTTTACACCATCTGTAAGAAGAGCTGTAAACTACAGGCCAGTATCACAGCTGTTGTTTCATTAAGTAAAATATCCACTTGACACTATTTCCAGTGTTACTACAGAATTAAATCTGTGCATCATAAAACTAAGACTGCAACTCACACATTTTAGTAATGAAAACCATTATGAATACATGAAAACTATTTTAATAAACTAAATCCAAATCACTCTCTTTTCACTCTTTTAAGCCGGTGACATACTATAGAATGAGAATAAAAGTGAATAGATAAATAAAATACAGGTGAATAGAAGTCTTTTCTGAAGCTGGAATTATCTGGTAAAAAGGGTCTGACTGAGATTTAACAATGTAAACCTACATAAGCCATTCACAACTGGATAGTAACAACTCTACAGTTTGAATTATTAATGTACTCCTAGCACTCAGAAGTACTTTAATATTGTAGCTGCTTAAAAAGAAAACATTGCTTCCACTTTCTATCAGCAAGCTCCTCTTTCAGCAAGTAGTATATATGCAAAATAAAAATCAGCAAAACACTGTAGTAAAATAAGTTCCCCAGTTAAGACATTGTGAAATCAGTATATATATACATTGAGCTGTAACAACAGATTTCAACTAACCAACTTCTACAAAGCAAGGGAAAAACCCCACCCCATATGAAAGCGTTTATTAATAACTTATGTACTAGAGACCACACAACTAAACTAATAAATTGCTCAGGTATTACTGGGCTGCCCATTAGATTAGCAATCAATGCAATCAAATTTTTAAGGTATAAGATCACCATGAACAAGAATGCTTCAGGAAGAGAAACCCCCAAGCAGAGAACATTAACAACTGTAACTAAACCAAGTAAACGGCAACTGCATTACATGATTACAATGTATTTTTCCAAAGTAGTTACACTGAAAAATCAAAGTTTAACAAGAAAAGATACAAACAGAAACTTGAAATAGGAAAGCCCTGCATCCTCATAGGAGAAGTTCCATGGTTGTCTGCACTTACCATTTATGTTCTTCTTTTAAACTGAACAGTAAAAAGGCATAAGTGAAGGAAGCTTAATTTTCAAAGCTTTTAAGAAACAAAAACACGGATTAGAAACAATTATTATTTTCCTTCTAAATATATGGTTGCCAGAAGACTTTCGTATGTTATAAGGATTACGCCAAAATATTTTATCAAGGCCTGAAATGGTAAAAACTATCCACCAGTATTAAAAAAAAAAAAAAGGCAATTTTCACCAAGAGGCAACTTTAGAACCCTTAAAACAGAATTTTCCCGTGTATGTACAACGGTAATCTGAGACTAGAAGTAAGTAACAGATGGAGTCTGTTCACACTAAACAAGTATTAGGGAGAACAAATTAAAACAACATAGTTGTGTAAGAAATTTTACTAAATTTAAAAAATAATTGATGTTTCATTTTGCAGCCTCCAGAAGTGGTTTATAATTCTCTGCTGCAAAATGCAAAGCCCTTCTCAATTCCCATTCTCACTATACAACTAAATATAACAAACACCCATAAAATTGATAGGCCATGTTTGGAGTTACATGGCTGATCTTATTAGGAATAGATGCTAAAGAAAGTAAACACATCAGTCCCAATTTTGTTCAATTCTTCCCCTTCGAAAGTTCAAAAGACATGAGAAGTAAAATATAAGTCAACACATGACCAGAACACTAAGGACTAGCCTGAGGACTAGAGGAAACTTTCAGTTTTAAATTATTGTATATGCCACTTCAACTTCACATGACATTAAAAAACAACACCTGTACTGTATTTCCTTATATAACTTATAGCAATCTTGGTAGGGTTGTCACTGTACAGCTACATCTATATATTTTTGCAGTGTATTAATTAGTTCCAGAGAAACACACAATTCCAGTAATGAAACTCAGTGGGGAAAGCTACGTTCTCTCAAAACATTTTTCCACCTTCACTCTTCCAGAAAAGAATTTCACCATATAAGTTACAAAAATTATACATATTGTTTAACGTGCTTTCCATTTGAATCATCCCTCTTTCCTTTTTAAACAGAATTTTTGCCATGTCTAGCACCATCAAGTTTCTATTCACATAGAGTTTGGCATTCAGAGATGCAGATAAGCACAAGGACGGCCAACTGCAGAAAGTAATTCAAGCACAGAGGCTAAGTAACATTATCGCAAGACAGCTGCAAGAACTAAAACAGAAGACTGCTGCGGCAAACATTATCTAGCTTTCCCCAGCAGACAAGCTGCACAATAGAGGCCATGATCTCCTAACAACAACAGCATCTGAGGGAGCTACTGCCACTTCAAGCCTGTAGGCTGGCTCCCTCACTTCCCCTTTTTTCCGCAGCTCTCTGTAGCAAGTAGCATGGGGTCTCACAGATCAGCCACAGAAGATTTTTGACAGGTAGCTTATAGTGTCACAAAGTCAAGCCACCCCAAAAGATGCTATATGAAGATATTACACCAGAATGAAATTTCGTATTTGGTACTAGAGACATCACAACCAGTTAAGTGCTATTTCTAAGTTACATCAGACAACTGTTACATGCTATTTCACCAAGTATGTTTAAAAATTACGTAGGAACACACTAAAGGCCATGACAAATTTTGATCTTCATCACACCAAAGAAAAGACATATTGAAAGCAAGTTTCTTTTACAGTGTGAGCACATGCGGAATAAATGATAGATTGTTTTCAGCAAAATCAACTGATAGCTGTTAGTAATGTCAAAGGAACAATTTTGTTTCTTCTCCCTCATCTTTATTAAGAACACTAAGGGGAGAAGATGGGGGACAGGAGGAGATGTCCTTATGAGAACAGGAAATATCTTATTTTTTAACTTCTCTTAGGATGTCTCAGAAAATAATCTTCTCAACTCTACAGAAAATGTTGTGGTATAGAATTTAAAGAAGGTATTTCTTCCACAAAACACAAAATTAGAAAGTAGCTGAGAAACCAGCAGCTTATTTTTATGTATCAAGCTGCACCTGTGAAAGGGAGCAAAATTCCCTCCTGCAGACTACAATGCTGTTATAAGAGCACACTGTGTGGACCACTTATTGTTTCCTCACTAAGAATAGCTGTTAACAGTAAAAAGTATTCTTCCCATATGAAACTAAAGCATTCATCATACAGTCTATGTTCATTTAAATGCTGGGGGGGGAAGATGGATGATAAAAAAATCATACCCTTAACCAAAATAGGTCATGAAAATTTAGAAGCTGACTCCTCTGACACCACTACTTCGCTAGCTCTGCAAGGAAGGTGAGTCTACAGAAGCAGAACACACCTAGAATACTAATATAAGTAGTGTAGAAATTATAGCAGAGTGCAATTTTTGTGGGTTTTTTTCATCATTTCTTATCTTTTGGTATCCTTTAGTAAAGATTTTGAGGTTTTACTCATCCAATTTTAGAGTAGAGTCATAGGAGACAGTGATTTTAGGCTCCATACGAAGTTAACACTGCCCACATTGTTTCTGAAGTACACTATTCCGAAGCTTGCTTGAATTACTTGCTTTGGTTTATGCCCAACAGCCTGAACTGGTTTAAAATTTAAACCTTCAGTCAAACTAGAGCACCTCTTCATGGAAACATCATTTACTCCCATGGATTCCCACCTAGAAAAATTATTTATTTTACTGGAAATTTTTTTTTCTCAAACAAAAAAGGCAAATTATTATGTGAACCCAAGTGAAGAAGTATTGTATCACCAGCTTGTAGGAAAAATAACAGCTTGCAGGAAAAATAACTACTAAATTTGTAGCACCTCACTCATAAGAACAAGGGAATATTGAAGGAAAAAAATAAACAAGAAGGTGGCAGCTCAATAGCTACTACATAGCTATAATTTTTACAAATTCTTTTAACAATTCACGCTCCTGCCACAGAATTTTACTTACATTGTCCATGAAATTTGGTTTGAATCCTCCCTCCTGCTGTCGTCGCAATTCCTCCTGCTCTCTCTGCCGCATCATCTCTTCTTCACGACGTCGATGTTCTTCCTCATGTCTAGAATGGTTTTTAAAAACTATGTCAACTTGAACTCTTGACCTGTTCAAGTTTGTACGCAGCCTCAGGAGGTAAGATCAACCATATAAAAAACCCTTGACATTTCTTTTTTTAAGACAGTGTAAGGCACTAGTCTACTCCACCTGATGGGTTTGAATACTATTTAAGTGTTTGTCTTTTTTAACTGGAATACTGGTAAATACCAATATATTCTATAACTCTTGTTCTAGCTACATACTGGATGGCAAGTTAAAACATTCCAGTTTATAACAAATCCCTATGAACTGAAACATTTCGATACTGCCAAAAGACATATTTCTAATTCGAGAGGTGTTTGTGCTTTGTCTTTTTTCTCATCTACATTTCTTGTGATACTTAACATCAAAAATGTAAACTCAGTCAACATGATACTATGTCTATTATCTTGAACTTTAGCACAGGCATGAAAACAAGTATTTGTATGAATCAATCTTGAAGAAAAAATTGTTTGCAACATACCAGAATGTTATGTTCCCTTAATATACCACAATATCAAGTGAAAATGCCCCCAAAAAGTCTCATTACAGACTTTAAATTTGCACTACTACTATGCCACATGCCCATAAATCTCAGAAGCATGTTTCTATCTATTATAGCTATGCTTCAATCACAAGGTTAAAATAAACACTGTGAGACAAAAAAAAACAAAAAAAAAAACACATCATTTCTCCACTACTTATACAGCTCAGAAATTTACAACAGAACTATCAGAGCTAAAATAAACTAAAAACTTCAGAAATACTTGAAAGCATTCTTTTATATTAGTCAAAATGATCACTTTTCAAGAACATTGAAAGAATCATCATGTACTGTGCTTTCCACAAGCAGCTTTTTACCAGCAGAAACATTTTTATTTGACATCAAAAGCAAGCTCTACAAGCTAGAGGGGATCTAAATTCATGCAAGCCTACAGTAGCTGCAGGCCACACCTTCGCACAGTAAAAGACAAAATACCTCATTTGGATCTGCTTGCGTTTCTGAAGTTCTTGATTTCGAAGTTCTTCCAAACGCCTCAATTCTTCTTGACGTCGCATGAGATCTAACATGATTAAAAATGCAATAAAGATAAAAGCTGCCAGTCAACAATGTAGAAAAACATAAAAAAAATGCTGTTACTGTCAGATTACAGTTCTAACGTTCAATTTTAAAGCAATTTCTCAACACATTCAACTAGCTTCTTCCCATAAAGCTATGTCTAGTAGCATATGAAGAAAACACACTGAATCCATAGCTCACAAGCACAAATAGGCAAAGCCTACAAAACAGATTGGAGAAACAGAAACCTGAAATCCTCAAACAAAGAAAAGGAGAAAAAACTTTAAATCTCTTAATCACATACTGGTTTCACATCTAGGGCAAGGAATCAATTTTCTCACAATGCTGTGTACCACTAAAGTCACACTAACATGAAAACTAGCAAATATATAGGAGCTTACATGCTCCACTACCTACTGCAGACCACTGCATGACATGCATCAGAAAGAAATGATATGAACTGCAGGTGCATGTAATACAAGCTTGCATGACTGCTAAGAGCAATTTATAAATGACTAATCTTTTAACATTACTAGAAAGGAACAGCTGTACCCTCTTCAAAATTCAAAACCACTTAAAATATACATAAAAAGCAGGGTGCACCTAATAGTCACTACTTTTCTGTACTGGTTTCTGCCCAGCCACATTACTGACTTCACCCTGGAAACGTGTATTTTATTCAATGAATAATAATTGTACCTTTTGTTAGAAAGCAGCTCCTTGCCTTTTCTATCTTCATAGGATACTGGCCACATGACATTATTTATAGACACAAAGAGGAATATTCACCTATACCACCTATTTTATGCCTTTATTCAACTGAATTATTCACACATTTCTCTATGCATTTCTTCACTGTATTAATTAAACCATCTTATTAAAGCTATGCAGATTGCTTTCCTCAAACTAGCATCAGCATGTATCATTATTTACGTATTATAACTTAGCTATTTACTTTAATACTCAAAACAACTGTAATGACCAGTACATTTCATCAAAATGGCATGGATTTGTTTTCTTTTCTACTAATTAAGACTATCAGATTTTCACTCTCACAGCACTCTTACTGACATCAGAAGTCCTTTCTCAAGCACATTTTGCAGGCTTCTTTTTCAAATCTCTTCTATAAAATAAACGCATTTCACACTTCAACAGAATATGATTACATTGAAGATGCATTCAAATCACAAAGTCCAAGAGCAGCTTCATTCCAACTGTGCTTGTCATAGAAGGCTCCGCCACTGTTATCCTGACAGAAGTGCTACAACCACATGTTTATTTCAGTGGTGGGTTTATGGGTTTGTGTTTTGGGTTTTTGTGTTTTGGGTTTTTGTTTATTCGGTTTTTTGGTGTTGTTGTTGGTGGTTTTGTTTGTTTTCAAGTAACCTTTAGATTATTTCAGAGTACAAATGCACTACGCTCTTTTAAAATTAACCTTTAGGCTGTCTCAGGGTACTTCTGAGATCAAGAACTGACCTGTCCTATGCTCAATATTGCCCCCTGTGGGGGGAAAAAAAACCCCAACTGTTTCCTTTCTGGTTCTTTTCTCTTTCAAATTTATTCAGCTTTCCCTTTTTCTTGGGCTAATACACTGACACAGGATCTCCTACTTTCTCTCTACCACTAACTGCTACAAATTTGTCATGCTCTCCCTTATTCTTGACATATAGAGTCCTACTCTTAGGAGTCTTTTTCCACAGCACAGCTCTTCCTACTTTTCCTGAAAGTATTAGAATTTTGAAGTTCAACATACCAATTTATGATCCAGTACCATTTGACAATACCAAAATCTTGGCACAAAGCCTTACTAGCCAGATGAAAATATACATCTATAAGACCGGGCTATGCAGAAAGCCATTCATATTATCAGGTCTGCAATAACAGTAATTCTGGACTGAAATGTTGGGACATGGACCCCCTCCCTGAACAGAAAAAAAACGCACTAAAGCAGCTGGGGAGGGGGGAAGCATTGTAATTAATTTTCTGTGCTTTCCTGGGCTTCCAACAGGGACGAGGTCTTCATTTTATCCTCAACCTTCTGTACAGCAGAAGGCAGAAGGTGAAAGCATACTCTCACCTCTGAAGTCAAACACAAGCAAGAATTCCAATCCCCAAAAGATTAAGTTGGTTTAGCTGCTGATTTTTCAGGTTCTAAAAATGGAAAACAAACGGCCAGCTTTCATAGAACCAATAAAGAATGAAGCATCTGACTAAAATCAGTTACGTTTTCCAGTATTTTCATACACTATTTAACCACCATTATGAGAGAGTATTTACAAAAGTCTGAGGCATACCACTTAATACGTAGATCAGAAACATCATGCCAATTTACTTACACATGGAAACACGTATTCTGCTTTACAAATTACTTCTGACTCAAATCTGTCAAAACATGACACTTAAAAGGAAACATTACACATATCAGAAGAATGAAGTCTACCTTCAATATTAATACCACACAAGAACTGAGTACTTAAGCAAACATGTTCAAGTTCTACAAACTCTCATAAAGCAATTTCTATAAAGCCCTTACCTGCAGGAGTAGATGGAATATAGTCCGCTCACCCTTCCCATCTTTCCAACAACTGACAATTAATGTACTGCGTTTCACATTTCAGAATAACTACTTCAAATCACCCTTAAATCTGTGGTTTGTGCATCAGGTATACAAAAAACAGTAATTCTACGTTCTGATGTCTCAAAACTATCAACTGCATCTTTCTTAAAAACCCTCTAATGCAATTTCATTACTATAATTAATATTCTTGGCATGGTCTGAACTTATACCTGGAGACACAGTTCAGACCACCAAGAGTTAGAAGCAGCTCATCTCTGAAAATAAATACAAGAGAAAAAAAAACAAACCTCTAATCTCCAACACATTGAATCTGAAGAGTTGACAAGATTAAACAGAAAGAATATTTACTAACCCCTAAAGCCTGGCAAACGAAACATCTGCAGGTGAATAACCAGAAATCTAGTTATCTGAAAAAAATTCCAAGTTATTTGGTACCAAAGAGAAGTACTCTGATACTTTAAAATAAATAAATAATAAAATTCCATATTATTTCTACACTAACAAAGAGCACATTTCTTCACTGGAATACCAGCACCAAAAGTATTCACATTCTAGTGGCTCTTCAACAGAAGCAGTAATTCCCTTCCTTTGCCTCATAAAAGTGGAGCTTAACAGATACGCAAATAAGTGAGTATTTTTTTCTTCACTGTTCTTAAAAGAAACCCTAACATCCACAAATCATACCTAAGCTGTTCTCTCATTTTTTACCATCAAGGCCTTTTCTATCTTCATGAACAGGCCACTGCCATCTTGTCTCAGCGTAAAACATGAGTACGGCATAATTTAAGAAGAAGCCATCCCTAATCTGGCTGTCAAGTAAAGGCAACAGGTGGACAAATTCTGAAAAAACTGAAGAGTGTAAGTTAGTATCTGTCACTGACAAACATTAACAATTTGTTAAGTCAATAGTGAATTTATACAACCTATATTTTCAGCACTAAGCCATCTTTTCCAGTATCAAACTTATGACCAAAATTTAAAATGTGTCCAATTGAAAGGGAGGGGGCCTGTACTGTGTATTACAGGCACTGTTGTCATATCACATTAATATCCACATTCACCACCCATAAGATAAAACTATACTTCACATGCAAGACAATAAACATTTTTCGCTTGGAAAATAAACCAAGAAGCAACTTGTCAGTTGGCATTTCAGGTGCTGCAATAACTATTTAGCATTTCAAATCAGTTTTTAATTTTACTATGCTCTGTATTTTTTTCTTTATGTAAGATTTTTTTTTTACACACTAAAAGCAAGCATGCCTGTTTAGGGAAACCAGGCTAACTTTCTCCTCATGACAACTTTAAGTTCCCATGGATTTAAGAATACTATATTAAAAAAAGAAATTCCTCCTTTAAATTTCTTCCCCAGTTATGAAAATGTTTTAAAGGAGATTTTAAAGGACTGTGTTTACATTCAATATATCCAAGCATTTAGGTTTTTTAATGCCACCAACCTAGTGAATACACTAATCCAGCTGAGTTTTTCAACATAACATTCAAGTCAGCAGAAAAATTAAGATACACAGGGAAGTCGTACTACCAACAAAAATGCCATATCTTAAAAGTAAGCATTAAAACCAAATAATTGTAGCAGACAGCTTTTATGAGTTACCTGGGTTTAAGTTTTGAAATGCATCCACTACAAGTTCAAATCCTTTATAATGACAAGGGACTTTTATTCAGGCTATCAAGCTAATTATTGTCTTATGATCTAAACTTTAGGGGCAAGATTATTATTTTTTTTAGGTAGTTATGACCCCCCAAAAAAAAAACAAAACAAAAAAAAACCCAAACAAGCAAAAAAATCAACCTCCACACCACAAACCTTCAGTGTTTCACTCATGTAACAAACCTTGAAATCCTTCCTGATACATCTGCAATTCTGTATTATTTAAATACATTTAAATCTGTATTTAAACTTTATCGCTCAAGTCTTGCAATTCAACAGTTCCACAGAGGGAACTAAAAATCAAGCAGCAGTTCAACAGTTCTAAACTGGAAACCAGTGCTTGCATGTCTACAGCATTTCAGGAAAAATGTGCTTTGGGTAGAAGGTTAACAAGCACAAAACAGCAGATACTCGCCCTGTTACTCTGCCCAAGAAACACAAGCTTCGCACAGCTCCATTCTTAAAGGCAGGGCTTGAAAGCAATTCCCAGAAAACTTCTTCCCTGACAACACTAGCAGAAGGCAAGATGCCCAAACAATTACAAAAGAGGATACATGATCTTAAAATTTCAAGAGCGACTGAAATTCATGGCAACTGTGAGCTATTTTAAGCTGTTACATACATATAATACTACACACACACCAGACTCTTCAGCTGGGTCTCAAATGGAAAAAGAAATAGCGTTAGCTACTGGAAGATTTGAAATTATATCTGAGATGCACAGAAGAGCCAAAAGAAGTATGAGCTATTATTTTATTTTTTCCTGAACACAGCCCATAAACAGTACTTGGTCCTATCTAGCAACACCAAAAACATTGATTTTACTGATAGGTGTGAAACTACCATTCAATTTCTTTAAACTAGTTAACACTATAAATTTAAGTAAAGAATGCACCTAGACAATCCCCTCTTACTCAGTTTCCTAAACCTTCTCTGCAAATCATCAAGGAATATGTGCAAGGAGATATACGGCTTCTTTTTCTCAGTCCAATGCATTTAATAAAAGAGCATCTGACAAAATACCTAAGTTTAACATATAGCTCAATATACTACACAAAGAAAATCTATGACAAAACAAAATTAATACTAATAGATTATCTGATTTTACCTTGCCTCATCAGCATTAGCTGATGCTCATGTCTAGCTGCTTCCATTTCTGCCTCTAGTTTCTCTTTGGCTTCTCTAATGTTCCTGTCAACCTGTTCACGCTGTTGCTTTTCCATCTCATCAAGAGCCTTCCACCGTGAAGCATACTCAAACTCAAATGTTCCAGGCTGAGCAAAACGTGGAGGCTGTTCTCTTTCCCTAATAAAAATTTTGCAGTTAAAATGTACAGAAGGACACATTTAGATCAACAGCTGTAACAGCCAAAGAATCTATAAGCAATCATTTCAAGCGTAGGTCTGACTTTAAATCAACCTACCAGATGACTACATTCGAAACCAGCAAAAGCTTAATTCAGTTGGAATTTTCCAAATACAGACCTGTTTATGTAGTTTTAAGGTAAAAATTCATGTCTACATCAGTGCAAAATACTACAGCACAACACTAGATTAACTGTGTTTGGCTTTCTAAAGCAAGCAGTCAATTCATAAACCAGTTATTTAAATAAAGCTTACTAGGCAGCTCAGAGTATTAGCCAGGATCTCAAACCATTAAAAGGTGACAACATTTTATGAATGTGTCATTTATTGATGAATGTGAACACTTTAGAATGTGAAATTCTAACACTAATATTGCAATGAACGGTGACACATTTTTTTAAAAGTGGTATCCTACAGCCTCACCAAAAGAGACCTTTTACCTTCAAAGCAACCTGACTTCTAAATGGTAATCAAACTTCAGTATTAAACATTATCACTAGGTAGAAGCTAAGTCACCCAATGATCTAGACTCACTTCCTCATGCCACACTCAAAAGCTTTATCTGAACTGTGGAAGCTGCCAAGATTTATGCTCCGCTAACTCTACAAACAGTTAAGGAGCTATTCAGAGAACATAAAATTTGTGTGTATACAAATCTCTGGAGGATTAGATCACAGCCCTAATCCATAAAGGACTTGTTGCTTTGCTGACAAGCTCCAACTGATTTCAGCGTAGGCTGGGATTATATCTACTTTAGTAGATGCACAGAATGTTAAATCAACAAGTCTGAATGATTAGAAAATACTGGCAAAATCCTATTTAATCATTTGACGCAAAACAGCATAACACACTTCCTGCTGCATAAACTCAATACTAGAAATTAGCATCTGCTTACCATGGTAACTAAATTCATCAATCACGTTTTATAAAATAAAGCTAAACACGACTTACTTGTGATACTGTTGTGTTTTTTGCATAAGCTTCTCTGGGAGCCCATCTTCATCATCAAATTGCTCCATTGGCTCTACAACAACAGGTCGAGGTGTTCTGGAAGACATTTTCAATTTAATAATTTAATCATAAACGAGGAAGTTAGTTATTTTAGTATTTTGATGAAACACTTCAGAAAGCTAGTAAGTTAACTGTAATTCTTGTCTTCCAAATTCTTCTTAAATCACAGAATTTATATTAATACTGATTTTAAAGAATGATCTTTTAAAATGATTGTTTCTATGCTCAAAACCAGGTCTTCGGCCTAGAAACCACATTTACTTGCTGCAGTTCTGCTTGCTTCAAAGCAAAGATTTTCCAAAAATCTCAAAACCACCTACAAACAATTACAAGATATTTAGGAGGGAACTACCTTTTTGTTTTCATCACTGAGACAACGCACGGGCCAACGGATAAATAGCTCACAGCCATGATCATGCTGGAAAGTACCAAACAAACTCAGAACAGAGCAACACAACCTATTCTTACTTCCACAGAATATTAAAAATTACATTTCGAAGTTACTCTACAATTGAAAACAGACTGATAATCTGGCATTAATATTCCAGTGATAATGAGAAAAATATTTCTGCTTAAGTTACTTAAAACTCATTCTTTGAACCATCATACTCTCACAAATCAGAATCCTAATTTACCTACGAAAACACCTTCCCTGAATTCTTATTATCTGTAGCAATCAGAGGCAAGTATCAGCAGTACTGCCAAGGACAACAGTATAAGGATCCTGAACTGTGTAAAACATCTCTTCATCAGTCTTGGGAGCATAGTCTATAACATACGCTAAGAACTAAAGACACCGTTTTCAAAATGCCAGTGCTTATTTATTGTGTTCCACACCTTTATTTCACTTCGAAAATCTTTTTGCAGGGAAAAAAAAATATATCTTTTTAGAACATTAACAGCTGAAAAAGAAAACTTTGGGCATAGCGTGCAGATTAAAAAGATGAAGCCTGGAATCACAGAACACAAGTCAGCAACTATTTTTCCTGATGTTATCTGCATGGCAACTGCTGGCAGTTGTTATTTAAATGTAACTCAACTGTGGTGTTAATGAGTTATGATGTAAACCAAGAATTTTGAATCGCTAATGTTCCCAGTGTCTAGCTTCTTTTTCCCTACCCCATCTCTCATGCCAAGAATAGCATTCATGTAACTCTCAAGTAAATCAGTTCCCTTGTTTGGCTCACCATGCTTCTATACAAATACTAATGCCAAGAAAACTCAGGGGATAAGAACAAATTGCTGGCACCTACCGATAAGAGTAAAGGCGTATTCAGACTGAATTCTCCATGTAGCCACCAGGTCAGTTCAGTGACACACTGAAGATTTATGAGGTTATAAGAAAGAGGAGTTTCAGACACTCTTCCCACCTGCAATCTCCTGGCAACATTTTCCCCTGCCTTATCCACTGCTGAACCTGACAGCTCCCGCGTTAGCAAGCACCTTCATAGACAAAAATGAACCTGCAAAAATAGCTGAATACTTTTCTGTTGTTTCAGCAAACACAGGTGGCTTATGGAAGTATCAAAGAGTTCTAAGTGGATGACTGATCAACAGCACAGCCAGAGCAAGAAAAGAAAATTAATTCAAAGTTCCCTAGCCTGATGGCAGCAAGCTTCCATCCTGTGAAAACGCAGCTTTATTTTCAAAAATAAGAATCAGAAAATATTTTTTTTTAAATCCTGAGTATCTATCATTTCACAGAGTCCTTAAGAAAGCAGTTAAAAACATCACAAATGAATGTCTTAAAGCACAGCAGTTAACAACTCTCTCTGGCATGTACAGAAATAAGAGATGGAAGAAAAGTGCTGTAATTTACAAGCTTGCTTTCTCTAGAAATAGAAAGTTTCCCAGGGATCACTGCCCTAATTCTCCATAATCTAAGACTTCAATATAAGTCTTTATTTACTAAAAAAAAAAAAACCAAACAAAACAGAAAAAAAACCCACCACAACAGTGTACATCTGCCTTTCAAGCCACAAATAAAACGTTTGATATAGAAGTAAGTGCAGGAACACCTCCATGAGTTTATGGAAGTATCAGCAGCATAGTGAGTGTGCTGTTTAGCAGCTAATTACTGTGATCAGGAAGAGCGCAATCAATGAAAACATGCCTCAGTACAAAAAGCCCTAGCATACAGAGAAGTAATACTGCATATAAAGGAAAAGCAAAACTTTGCTATCAGAGTCTCATATCATAATTACGAGTCTTATAAGCAGTAAGCAGCAAAATATGGTTTTCCTTACAAAAAAACAACAAACCACCACCCACCAAAAAAGAACGAAATGAAAGATGTAAAACATCTTAATTTCTCACCTCATGGCTTTCATAATTTAAAATTAAGAACTGGGGGATAGCCATGAATGCAGTCTTCTTTCACATCAGAAACACACAAATTCAAATAAAAGCCTGTGAACTTACGTTGTTAGCAAGAATGCCCCATCACTGCATCTTTCTAGAGCTTTCCGCGCTGGAGGTTTTGCTGCAAACTCTACGAAACCTTTTCCTGTAGCTCTGCCACGATCATCTACTACAACAACAGCTCTTTCCACTGGCCCAAACTGAGAGAATGCTTGTTCCAGCAGCTCATTAGAAACCACAGGTGACAAGTTCTTGACTGTTAGGGCAGCTCCATGTGTAGCAAATCGAATTCGAAGTGGTCTGCTCTTCAAAATAGTACCATCAAGTTCCGCCTTTGCTATTTCAGCCAGTGTCCTAGATTCCTTTTTCAGGATTGAAAATAAAATACATCAAGTATTTTTTAAGACAACAGATAACACTTTTGTGTCAGTGACCCATCCCCCACATCCAAAAAGCAGGGGTTTTTTTCCTTAATTAGCATCAGGATCATTCAACTTCCCCCACCCACCATGAGAAAGACAAAGTCGCTGTCCACTGATGTTAAAAAAAGCCCTTATGATTTATTCTTTAAAAAAAAGAACAAAACAAAAAAAACCCACACACCACAGGCACAAATTGCTGTAACAGTGTGTTAGACTTAAATTCTCATTATGATGGAGATATTTGTGCTTCTCCATAAAGGCTTTCAGCAGAGTTGAAAGCCTGCTGATTTTTCATATTTACACAAATCTTGATATTCTGCATCCCTGCCTCCAGAGTAGGAAACAGCATTTTCAAAGAGCAGACTACAGGATCTAAGGTGGTTTTTCTTTGGGTTTTTGTTTTTAAATAATAAAAATATCACACTTGTAATGTCAGATCAACTTTCAATAGATGTCCAGATCGAATTTCATCAAAAAATGACTAAATTAGCTTTGCTCATGTATTCATTATTCTCACATTTATGGGTTTTCTGCACCCACATCCAAGATACAGTCTGCATCACTAATTGCCTTTTTTCTCATTTCAGAGATCAGCATGTAGCTTGAACTTGCAACTCCTCACATTTAAATTATTCTTTAGATCCTAGCCATTTTCTCCAGAATTCAACTGACTAAACTGTTGTAAAATAACATATTCACTAAACACAACGGAAAAGCTGCTTATGTAAAAGCTGTAACTACCTTATATTACATACAAAAGTGAGTAGTGACATGTAAATATATCACACTTGCTCCAGAAAATTGCCATTTCAGGATGGGGGATTCTGTGTGTAAAAGATGTATGGCAGAACTCCACAAGCACTTATCTTTCAGATGACCAAGAAGAAAAAGAATTATCCTAACCAGTAAAATATACAGAAAAACCCCAAGTAGAGACGCTCAAAGCACTCTAAAGCTATTCCCAGAACGGTATAAATCACTGCATTCTAGACATGGCAGACATGAAAACTAATCTTGCACACTAAACTGACGGTTAAATACAGTATTATGAGCTTTTCACGATTTCTTTTTTTGTGTGTGCTTGAGCACAGCCATTAAACAGTCTATTACCCTTAAAAAAAAAATCTAGTGATCAAGTAATTTAAACAACTCAAGGTCCCATTTCTTTGCAATTCTGAGATTACATGTTCTGATTTCATGATGTGTGAGCAGTGGTACTCCTTAACAATCCTGTCCAGTCTTTAAAATTAACTGTTTTCACGGACAAAACCTTTATTCATGCGAATTGTACAGGCTGAAATTTGCTTCTGCACGAAGAAGGATTTTTTTTTTTTTCCTAGTCCTAAAGCATGATAAGTTCTCTCAGTTAAATTAGGAAAGTCTTTGTACAGGTATTACAAGACCAAAGCAGATCGCGCAGCCGTATCTTCCGCTTACTGGAGAAGCACAGGCTGCAGGAGGGAGTACCCGCGTAGCAGCACGTAAACGGTAACCGGCGGAGCAGCCCTTAAACCAGGCGGGTACTACGCAGTGATGTGGGGACCCGAACGCGAGGGGCTGAGAAGACGGCTCACAATCCAGGCCTTGGGCTTGGATATACGGAGGCAAATAGGGGAGCGGGAGAAGAGGAAGGGAGGAAACGGCTCTAGCAGCAAGGAGAAAAAGAATGAAGGACACTTGCATTTTTTTTTTTTTAAAGCCGGTTGGGGGGTGTAGGAAGGGAGAATAACGGGCAGAATTCTCCCACTTGCAAAGGCAGCCCCTGGGTTACGGGTAAGCCACGGCGGCTCGCGCGAATCCTCACCAGGCGAATGAAGCCAAAGCCACGGTCCCGGTTGATGAAGACCTCGCTAGGCTCCCCATAGCGCTCGAAAAGGCGCTTGAAATCTTCTTCTGTGATATCGGTAGGCAGATTCCCCACAAACAGCCTGCAGCGTTGCGTGTAGCTCTTTTCACCAGGTTTGAGAAAGCTTTTGATGTCGATGGTGAACCCAACCTCCTGCTCTTCATCTCCACCTTCTTTGCTCGGCACTAGCGCCATGGCCGCCGCTGCCTCACTCTCTGTTTCTAGGCCCCGCAATCCCTTCAGGTTGCCGCTGCCGCCACCACCGCCCCCCACCATGCCCAGCGGCGCCGCTGGGGAGCTATTCTCGATCCGCACTTGCTTCAAGTTCCTATTCGCTGCCATATTCAGAACTCGCTCCCTCCTCGCTGGCTTTCTCAGGGAACGCGGAGACCCGTCCAGCCACCACAGCCCCCGACCCTCAGCCAGTTCAAAATGGCGCCGCCGCCAACCCCGGCGAGTTGCAACGTCCCTGAGGCACGCCCCGCCCACCGCCGCGCGCGCGCGGCTGCCCCGCCGCTGCTCGTTGCTGACCCGGGGAGGGGGGTGTATGTGTTGTTTGTCGCAGCCGTGGCGCCGCAGTGGCTCCCTGTGGCGTCTGGCGTCGTTCAGGTGTTGTTCCCTTTCAGTTCCGGCACAGAGGCGGCCCTGCTTCAAGCCGGGAGAGATCGGTCCAGCTGTCGCATACCAGTGGGCTGCACTGCTTGAGAGGGTAATCCGCCCAGAAGATCCCCTGCTGCGCCCTGCTAGCTCGACTCCCTCGGTGTCTGGCCCGCCCGCAACTACATTGTATTAAGGGTCTCGGAAGTGTTGGCGTCCCGCAAGTTTTGCCATACTTCGTCCCTAGGCGGGGCGACCTGGCGAGTCCCTGGTGCAGTATCTGGTCGGCTGGGGCGGCTTCTGGAGGGCGGATGGGGAAAGAAAAGCCTGAGCACCCACCGCGGAATGGCACGGGAGTGGAGGGACGACCTGCAGGCAGAACGGGGAAATCGTTCACCGAGTGAGATGTGGAGACAAAGCTGAGTGGAGGGCGAGAGACCTTGTTTGTTACATTTGCTACTCACAGAACAATTTCTTACAGGGCAACAGCTTTCCCTATGAAAGTGATGACTTTCTTCTGAGAGGTGCAAAGTCAAGCACTTCTTTCCTTGGGCACCCCTTCTTGTATGTTGGACCACATGTCTCGTCTGCAGCATTAAGACTGTTTTCTTCTTTCTTGCCTGCTAGACACCCAGTTCGTTGCTTCGATCTCTGTGCTTCAACCGGCACATGGTTTCTCAGACAAAGAGCTCATCAGTCTGCCTGAGGCCTCATAGAATCCCCCCTCCTGCCTCCGGGGGGGAGAAAATGGATAATCGGTTTGTCTCTTACTCCCATAATAGACTGAGGGCCTCAGGTGTCCATGTAGCTTTTCATCACATAGGGGAACTTCTGGACAATAGAGCAAGGCTTTCGGAGAAAATTGTTTTGTTAATACAACACTGAAAAAGTCCAGTCAGACTCATGGTTTCTCAATAAAAGGTTATTTCTACAACAAGGATGAATCCACTGCTCAGGAATTCCCCTTGTCCATTGGGGAATATTTTAAGTTACTCTGTCTTTCTGTCTTGTTTTTCCATCTGAGGCACAAGAAAGATCTCAGTCCCTTTTCTCCTAATTCTGAGCTTGTACCAGAATGGAGAAAACATAAGTTCCTAGAGAGCGTTAATTACTTTATCAGCCCACCCCTTTCTCAACACGCTCCTGGATGTAAGGCATCAAACCAAACCCAGATTTAAACCACTGAAAATCAGAAAATACAGCTGGTAGAGGAGGGGTATTTACTCCCAGCAAAGGCAGGAATTCGGGCAATGTAGGAACATAAGGGAGGTACTAGAGTAGCAGTATGAGACCACTAAAGCTTAATCACCTCAACTGCCCAATAGCTATGATTTGGAGTATATTTAGGATTTGATAACAGGTGTTAAAAAAAAAGTTAACCAACTTACAGCAAACCAATAGCTTTTTTCAACTGGCAAGCATGTAACTGGAGTGCGATATATGTTAGAAATCATGTGACTTTACACTGTAGAATGAAAGCTCAGTAGATGGGAAAAAGGAGATCAATAGTAGTCTGCTTGTTAATTTATTGCCAGTGCTGTGTAATAAAATTGCTATGGTTTTCAGACAGTTTAAATCAGGTTAGAAATAAAAGCTACAACCATTTAAATATACAACCATGATTTCCTGTGTACTATAAAAAAATCAATAGGAGCAAGGAGCGTTTACAAATTCCATCTTATTCTTACATTTCCTTTGTTGTACCAATATCTCAGTAGTAAATAATAGCCCAGTAAAAGAGATAAATAAAATTCCAACTTTCAGAAATTAGAAAATTACTAGTATATCTGAATAAACAAAATACTCTATATGCTTATGTATCCATAGCTTACCTTCATTAGTTATATTCACAGTGTAACCATAATGCACATACTTGCCCTGGTTTTAAACTTTGTTGAGCAGGAACTATTTGTACATGCCCCATAGTCAAACATTTTAGGGTAATGTACAAAAAACACCTAATATCTGCTATCATAAATCACTTCCTCGCCTTCATTTACAATGTATCATTTCACATTTTACTCATACATCAGAACACCACCAGACAGTTCATCTCCTACCTAACTGCTGGAAGTCTTAGTGGCTTGATGATTGCTGCACCTTGCCACTGACACCAGATAACAAAAAAACATTTTGAAAGGAGGTATGGGCCCCTTGAAGTTCTTGTTCCAATGCTTTCCTTCTGTTACAAACATTCACTTAAATTTTTATGACTTACTAATTGCAACTTATATCATGGAGGAATTCTGCTAGACTGTTCCAGCCATTCTCCATAGGTTTAGTATTATTATGTTTAATACTTTGTTTGCAGTTGAACTACATGAAAGCAATTTCAGAAGACTGGGGGAATAATAGTTATGATCACATAGTAATTTGGTTTTACTCTGTAATTCTTGAAGATTTTTATTTGGAAGCCTGAATTTATTCAACCTGGCATTCAAAAGGCCACAACAGACAACCCTAATTTTGTACTAACAAAGTTTGGTTTGGCCTGGAATTTAAGACCTTAACGACGTCACCACTTCTTGTATTAGTAGTATACCACCCTCATGTGTGTTACTAGACTCCCTTTTCTTACTTTGTGTAGCCTTGGATTGTGATCTTGCAAGTGGTTGTATATTTAAATACAATATTCATAAATACAATATTATGCACCTCCATGATTGTCTGTAGTATAATCTCTATTCCACTACGGACAAGAACATTAGTGGCAGAAAAGAGGAGCAGAACTGTGGCATTTCACAACACAGACTCAAGTTGATGAGGAGACTCAAATACAACTTTATTACGACCAAGCCCTTTTTATCCCCCTTTTCGGTACTTTCCCAACCTGCACATACATCCAACGTTCAATCTTACTGGCCCCTGTAAAACTCTCCAGGTAAACAATCTGATCACAGTGCTGCAGACCCTCTCACAACCCCCACATCGTCAACTGAGACTCCTGCCACAAGTACATCCTGGCCCATACCCCCGAGGGTTCTTTCAGCCTTCCCTGTCCTTCAAAGCCCCGACTCATTGCCCCAGGGCTTGTCAAGCACCAAGGCCTCAGAGCTCATTCCCAAACTGTTTTTCTTGCAAATCTTACTGCCTTCACTCCCCACACAGAACTGTGAAAGACACTAGTATTTTTCATTTTGTCTGATACAGAGAAAGGTTCTGTTTGGTGTATGCCGAAGTGCTAGCAATACCAAGAGATCTGGGTGTACTTCCAAAACACACACTACCCAGCCTTGTGCCCTACAAGACACAGTCAGAAGCAACTGCTCTAGTTATTTCCCATATCACAACATTACTTCTGTACCAAATAACAGAATGCTGCTTAAAATCAGGAAGGCCTCAGACCTCTAAAAGAAAGTCATGACAGCTTTTTTGTGCTTCAGACTTGTAAACAGCACACATCTTGATCTGCAAATAAAAATCCCAAACTACTTGTGCTTACCCTTGAACAACCTCAAAGTGATTGCTTGGGTAACAGCACTCCCAGGGTGACAGCTGTATTAGTGGCGAAGTCAGCTTCTCAGCATAGGCAATTGTAGTTTACTGCTCAATGTGTCTTTGGGCTCCCAGGTTTATTTGCCTTTACTTCCTAGAATCTGCAATGAATCACTGTTATGATCAGAACTTGTAACTCAAGCTACAGTGGTAGATCATGACAGAATATATCAGGAAGCACTAGAACCTAGCATTAAGTTACGGGATGGAGGAGAATGTACCATTTGGGATAAGAACTGCAATACGGGAAAGCATGAAAATTCCTCACTGAAAAAGGGAATGCAGTAGGCATGGCTGATGGCCTGAGGCTGGGATCCTATTAAGAAATGCAAAGCCAGGGAGCTGAGGCACACCTGTGCAGGATCTGACACAGGTGGGAGCTGCTGCTGCTCTTCATCTCCTGACATTAAACACAACATCTGTCGGCAGTATTACTAATGGCCATGTCTGGACAAATTAAATTTAGAATAGGTTTTGGTCTCTGCTACTGAGCTTTTCTTACAAGGTTAAATCGGCAAAGAGTATTCAAAGCACTAGCTGTCATAGCTGTGCCAGCAAGCCTGACGGTACAGACATCACGGAGAAGGAGGTGCTTAACGCAATCTGAAGCAGTGATGCATACTTCGTCATTGTCTGAGGATGGCCTCATTATGCTACTTCACGGCCATTAAGAGTGGTAACAAGATAACGTCATTGCAGTGCCATCTGGTGACAAATACTAGAACTACCACTAGAATTTAATAGAATAAATCGAGTGAAAATAAAGATGGAAAACCTACAATAAAATTATTTCTCTAGTCCCAGATGGACAGAATGACTTGGATTTTCTATTTTTTAAACCTGGTGGGCAAGGCTCTATTCTCCTCAGTATTAGCATAATCCAAAAAGATAGAGTCCTTGTTTTTACATGGAAAGAAATGTATATGAATCGCATTTATGAAATAATCTGTAAAACCTAACCTAATATACATTCACCTACATGCCTGGTATAGATTTTTTTATTTTATTAACCGTGTATGAGAAGTCAGTGTTCTTTAAAACAACATTGATCTCAAGGAAACAAGGACTGAAAACATGAGAATGTATTTGTGAAAGTATACTTGTCAGATGGGCATTTAAGGCTTGACAAAAATTGACCTAAGTTTTCCAAAATTACTTTCCTCACAAATAAACCAATACACTTAATTTTGAATATTTTTCAGCATACTGTCTTTGCCTATTCTTTAGAAGAGTGACTGTAAACTACTAAGGCAAGCTGGAAGTTAAAGCCTTAAAGAAGCATTCCTCAAATATATTCAGCCCTTAATTTATCTCCAAACAACCATTTGGTGTACTGTCAGCACATCAGATAGTAGGGCTTCCTGACAGACAGTTACAGCATGGGATTAGGTAGGGAAGAAGCAGCAGCTTGTGTGGAACAGTTAAAGTGACTGGGAGAGACACAGAAGGACTGAGCTCCTAGCCCTGAAAGAAAGTAGTGCCACAAACATGTTTTATTCAGGCCATTTTCTTCCAAGCAGTTTAACACAAACTCAGTTTGCAGTTGCAATCTACCACCAAGATGGACAATTAGCCCAACCAAAATAGCCCACAGGCCACATAGGCCTTCTCATTTGCAGTCTTCATTGGGTGTACTTGTCTTTCTCTAGCCCCAGGAAGCCCCTCTCTTCCTCTGAAGTCCTAATGTTACACATGGCATGCGAACAAACTTTAACCAGTCTCTGATGCTTTAACCCTGATACGAGCTGATGAAAACTGCACTATGAAATCACAGAACAGCCTGCTATTCTTCATAACATTTTTGCACACCATGAAGATGATCTACCACCAGTCTCTTTGTGGTTATGGCCTCTACACAGCAGCTACCATCCAAATAACCACACACTAAGGTCAGGGAAACTATCTTTGCAGTGCAATCACGCAGAATTGAGCCATGCCATCAATACACAACTAGATACTTCAAAGTACTTAACCCTACACCCATCAGGTATTTTCTTCCTCAGTACTAGCATCACCATTTATGATGCAGGAAGAATTTGTTGTTGGGATCACATGAGTGAAGGAAGAGCACAGGTTCGAAGATGAGCAGGCTACCAACTGTTGATGACAGACTATTAAATATCACAGATCCTGATGCAGAGCTGACACCTCTCCTCTGCCACAATGTGAATTTATGTACAGGGAGTAGGTAAGTGCTAACCTGCCACATCTGGAGTGTAGATTCACAAGTAGGAGAAGGCTGTGTCATCACACTAACAAGATGTGATAAACAGCCATTGGTCCAAAGATAAGTATCACAGTAGATGTGTGAAACAGGCTCAAGATGTTCTTAACATCTAATTCTGGAGTGCTAGATAAACAGGAGATATGCCTGGCAATTGGATCACTGATATGGAGGTAATGGAGTTCCAAGCACTAGCTATCTCAGTTTCTTTTTGTGAAGAGTTTTTGGGAGACAGCGGGCAATTCTTTTCAATGCTTCTCTGTTGCTTCTCTATTCTTCTTCTCCTCTTTTTCTTCTCTAGTGGGCAGTGCTTTTCAATTCTCTATTATACTGATTTTGAGCAAGAGATTTCACTGCCTTGCCAGGCAAGAAAGAAGCTGAAGTTTGAATGATTTTCCTATGAATTGTTTCCCATATTAAAGTTATGGATTCACAGTCTGCACATAGGGTGCACAAGCAACTAAGCTGATCTAATAGCTCATTGTCACCAAAATGGGTAAACACGCTCCCTTCTGTCCTCTACTGCTTCTCCCTTAGTTTCCTCTCAGCCTTGGGTATAGAGTGTCCCTATCCTTGTGCTGGCTTCCATGCTCAGCAGACTTTTCCATAATCCAGTTAGCTCACTAACAACAGAAAACTCTACGCTTTTCTACTGAACTAATTTTCTGCTGGGTTAGTGAATTGAATCAGCTCAAAAAGGGGTCTGATGAGTTCCTGATCCAAAACAAGGGTGAGCACTGTGTAAGTGGCCAACAGCAGGGAGAAGGTGTATGACATGAGAGTTGATGTTTCAGTTTCAGCCATTACAGAACTTCACCTTTTGTCATCTTTGGTGTAGAATGAGCAGTGGAAGCTGAAGCCTGGATGGCTGTGGTACCAAGGAAGGCCTGCATCCTGTCAGAGCAGGGCACAAGCATGCCTTGATATCTCCTGGAAACCAAGCATAGCTAAGAGTTTCTTTGTTTATGACCTCTCCATAGTGATGCTTTTTGAATTTGAGGATAATTAAGAAAATATTTCTTGTATGACAATTATTTGGTAACAAAACTGTATTTTAAAATCATAATTAATGTTATCTAAACCAGGTCCACACCTATCTAAGAGGTAGAAATTTCTAGTTCAAATATGACACCAGACTCAACTTCTTCAGTTTACCTCTCCCTTATTAGGGAGCCTTGACCTCTGAAACTCCGTTGATAGATACCATTCACACAATTCCAAAAAAGCTCCAATATCTAGAATGTTCTAGGTTATTATACTGACAGCTTGACTCTTGTAAGAGAATCTAGACAGAGAAACCTTGAAAACTAATTCTATATAAGTTCTTGTACATGGCTTTAAATATTTATTACATGTATCATTGCCTCCTACAGGGTTGCATAAGTAAGCACTTATTAAAAGTTTGGTTGCCTAAACATGCACCCATAGAAGTAAAGTGACCTGTACAGTTTTGGTAGCCATATGTTTTTCATGCAAACCTATTAGTATGACAAAATTCGAAAGAGCACATATTTAATAACCCTGTCTCTAAAGCAGAGATTTTCATTGTGAAATACATAAGTGGAAGAGTTTGTGTTATACAAATCAGATATTGCCTGCTAAGGCTAAGCATCTTACTAAAACAAGTCCAGTAGAATACTGTTTTTAACTCATAAAACCTGTAGTGAAATGTACAAATACTTATACCTTATCAATATTCACCCATTGTGGAAGAGATGAAAAAAATCTACCTATTCCATAAGGCTTTCAACAGGATAATTTAAAATTCTAAAGAGCCAGAAACACTACAGAGAGAAATCTGGCTTTTAAAGGATTCGAGGGACAATTCGCTTGATGTCCAGTAGGGTGCAATAGATGGCCAATGGGTGGTTGTCTCTTACCCCAAATGATCTGTAGGGAAATACATTTCTTGCACTTGACTATTTGTATCTTCTCTGATTAGGCTAATGTCGTTTGTGAGTATCTTACCTGATTCATCTTTGTACAGGAATTTCTTCTTTTGATTTTCCTCTCAGATTGGAGCATAAGGCTATTTCTCTGTGAATTGACTTACTCTTCCACAATGCCACCACACCTGAAAATATTCTATAATTTGAACAATTTAAGAACTCTTGCAATAGACTGTGATCTAGAAAAGTATGAGATATTTCTCCTTGGTCTGTATTTTTGCTTTCCACGTCTAGGATCTGATTTTCTGTTTGGCAAGGGAAGGAGTTTAAATAGAATTAGGTATTTGTGAACTGATTCGGAGAAAACTCCAGGAACAAACTTGCCAACGAAGTTTTAAGTTGACAAGCAGGAATTCTTTATCGCGGCGCAAGTAGACACTGGGGATAGCTTCTCCTGATGTGTGTCCCCGTATTGCTACACAAGCTGTTCTTATATAGTTACTGAGCACACACATATTCATGAGGCTACTTATGTATTATGTCATTTTCCAGAAAGTTCCCCGCATGCATACAAAAATGTGATAGTGGTCTTTGGGGTTCATTTACTTTTTCCAACAATCTTCATCACTGCTGGCAGCCTTTGAAGCACGTGCAAGTAGATGCTTATACTAGCTTAATCGGTTCATTTGTACCACAGACCTAACAATCATCCTGTTCTTCTACTTATCAGTTAGTTTAACTGCAGCCCATCCTGGACCCCTGCCATATCCTTATGTCCTGTTCTTCTAGCCTGTTTTTCTTACACTCATTTTGTACTAAGGTCATAAAGGCCTAAAACTACAACAGTTTAGCTTATACAGGAATTCTCAGTATGTTCTCTAGCTGTACTCTTTTTTTCTGTGAATCATGCACCTCAGTAATTTTCCATTGCTACTGTTACAAAGCCATCAAACTTAACATTGCTTAAAATTGATTCTAAAGGTTCATACATTTCATTTTGTGATTTTGTGCCCCCCTTGTCTCAGAACTCAGTTTTCAATAGTTTATCTAATGCTTTTACCTAAACCTCTTTGATTTCACTCATATCTGTCAATTGCTCTTACAGCTAGACAAGAAATAGTATTTATGATCTTTAAGCATTTTCTAGAGGTCAAAATATTTTACCAACCTGAAAAATGAATAACTTAAAAATTTTACTTAATCAAAATTATTAAACATATAAAATAAAAATTATTAAACAAAAAACATAAAAATTATAAACATAAAATTAAACATAAACATAAAAATTATTAAACAAAATTAACAAACTAGGTCAATTGAAACACTGTTTTGAGACTTATTTTAATATTTAAATTTTATTTTTATTTAATTATTTTTAAAGTAGGATGTGGTATGTCTGTGGTGTAGCACACAGAAATTCAGGAATTGCCATAACAGAAACCTTGAAGCCTGTACTATTTCATTGTACTGTCTTTGACAGGTAGTTGATGCCAAATGTTTAAGAGAACCATGCTGACCTGTTTAGGAAGTAGATGTAGATAGCAGATGTACAGTTTTACTGTAAATAAAAAAAAATTAAAAAAGCAAGTTGTGTAATCTTAAGGTTGCTAAATTACAATTGATATCAGAAAATTGTTTCATTTCACGTCATGTAATGTGGCATTAAGCTGTTTTCAACTTGCTATAGTTGCTGTTCAATAGCTGTTAATTCAGGTGCATGTCTACAACTATACCACACACAGATCAGATTTCAAACGTTTGATGTATTTTTATTCTTTTTGCAAAACTTTGGGAGTCTTGTGAGTGTGGCTATGCCAGGCAGCACCACTTACACTGGTATGCACAGCCTCTGCTCCATTCTTTCTCTTGACGTTTTGTACTGTCCCTGTCTTATTTCTTACTGCACAGATTTTTTTAATGCATTACTCACTGCAGGATGGCCCAATTAATCCGGCTAAAAGAATAAAGGAGCAGGAGAAGAAGAGCAAGTGAAGGGCTTTTAAACAAGCACTGGCAAATGCACATTTCATCCTGGTCTCAAAGCTTCATATGCTTCCTGTTAGAAGCTTCATCTTCCCTGAGGGGAGGTAATAAACACTCGGTAAAGTACTGTCTCCTTTGATATCTGGAATTTGAAGGTATCTATCTATGTGATCATGACAAAGAGTTTGTCCCTGTAATAACCACACCTGAGAAATTTGAGGAGGAACCTAGCAGATCTTGCTGCAGTTTAAAATTTTTTATAAATCCCTGTGGCAGCCATCTCTCTTCAAAGTCTTGCCAGCTTTCTGGTACACTGCTCATCAAAGTGGACTTGAGCTAAAATAGTAGGCTGTCCTGGAGTAAATGAGACATGAGCACACTATTTTTTGCTCCCAGCTCTTCTTGAGATTAAGGTAAAGTTATCTTGGCAAGGACGTAGCTCAGCTACCAGGCAGGCATGTAACACACTGAATCATGATAGTAAAATTAACCATAAACTTAGCCTACTGAAAATGTTAAATGTAGACCCACTTTTTTCCCCCAAAGTTATAGTCCATGTAATAGTCCAGTATAGTCCCTTTTATCTCTTTTCAGACCAGAATAAAGAAGGTCACAGGCTCCCCAGTTAATCCCTCAAGCAAGTTTTAATCCCAGAATAAATGAAAGGGCAGTTTAGCTCATTCAACAAACAAATACAATAAACTGTTCTACATGCCTGCAGGTCAGGCAGCCTTGCAGTGATAACCTGGGCTCGAAGAAAGCCTCTTACACTTAAAGACAACCCTCATGTAGCCAGCCAGATCCTACTTCTGTTCCCATTTAAACCCAGTAGCAGGGAACTATTGCCCTGAGCACTTCCCTGCACCAGTGATTTATTAGTTATAGGGCAGATTAAGCTGCTCCTACGTGTCCTTATGGCGCTATTTACACCCTATGACAGCTACTGCAAGTCACTAGTTAAATCCGTAGCATCGTAGCAGGATTGCTTTGTTGCCCAGCAATGAAGAAATCTGTTAGGAATTGTACTGTCTCGTATAGAAATTTGTTTAATATATAACATTGCATCTTGCCAGCTTCTAGATAAGACCGGTATGTTTTTCCTAACATTAAAGACTGTAAAGGGAACTACAGTAGGGCTTCTGTTTGATGTCAGAACAGCCAAGGCAGATACGTCCAGTGAACACATTTAACACATCACCCTGTGACCCAGGCCCATTTATTTAAGTCAGTATTTTCAAAAAGCAGGTGACAAAAGCTAGAGGCTAAAATCAGTGGAAGCCATAAGTACTTACTATCTTCAGAAACAAGGCCATTTTTGTAGAGGTACTATGGGACATACATTCTACAAAGTCTTTATCTTCTTAATATCTCAATTTCTGCACTGGGGAAAATGTTTCCTTGTCTCACAAGGGTAATTAACTTTTAAACACTCTGAATCCTCAAATGAAAGGAACTCCTCGAGTATAAATTCCAAATATTAATAGCATATTATCACACACAGACTCCCACTTATCCTATGGCAAAAATGTGAGCAGGACAAATCCCTAAAGCAAAAGATGTTCATTAGGTGTTTCAATTCTGAGACAAACTGGGACACTGGTCATTTTCTTTACCAGGCAAAGGACAAGTGTACTGCTTGTGGGAACAGGACTGGAAAAAATAAAATAAAAAAATAAAAAAAAACCACCAAAAAAACCACAAACCAAAAAAGCACCAGATACTCCTACTTCACCTCTGCAAATCAGCTCGTGATCACCTCATGTCTCACACAGTGGCATCCTGCTATACAAAGCAGGCCACATGCAAAAACCAACAACCAGCAGTGTTTGCAGTGCAGGACAAACACGTGCTTTAGCATAGCTAAGGGTATGTGCCTGCAGGCTAGGGATGAATGCCTCAGTGTCCTGATTTAAGCCCAGCTGCCATGCAGTTGCTCACTCACTCCCCCCATTCATCCCCCCAAAACCTGGAGGGATGGCGAGGAGAATCAAAAGAATTTAACTCCCATGGGTTGAGATAAGAACAGTCCAGTAACTGAGGTATAACAGAAACCACTGCTGCTACCATCAATAATAATAATGACAAGGGAAACAACAAGGGAGGAGAATACAACCACTCACCACCCGCCGACCGATACCCAGCCCGACCCAGAAGTGATCTGACCCTTCCAGGTAGCTGCCCCCAGTTTATATAGTGGGCATGACATGGTATGGAATACCTCTTTGGTCAGTTTGGGTCAGGTGTCCTGTCTCTGCTTCCTCCCGGCTTCCCCTCCTCCCT
>JAOEHY010053015.1:0-15085 GCA_025447955.1 Psilopsiagon aurifrons
GGGGGAGGGAATCGTGGGGAGGGGGGTTTCTAGTTAAATTTTGGCAATAATGGCCCTTTCGGGCCGAGAACTCTAAGAAGGGGTTAAGTCTTCAGTCTTTGGTTTACAAGACCAATGTTTTTTATAAACTATTAGAGTGGTTAGTGGTTGAGTATCTTGTTTTCTAGGGCCCCAATTAGGGGGAAGAGAACTAGAATAATTGTGAAGTAGGTGAGAGAGGCTAGTTGGCCAATGATGATGAAGGGATGTTCTACTGGCTGGCTGCCGATTCACGTGAGAATGAGGAGGTTGGCAATTAGGGCTCAGAATAGGAGTTGAGAGAGGGGTCGGAAGGTTATTGTGCGCTGCTTAGATTTATGGAGGAAGGGGACTAGGAATAGGACTAGTACTGAGGCGGCTAGGGCTAATACTCCTCCTAGTTTATTGGGGATTGAGCGTAGGATAGCGTATGCAAATAGGAAGTACCATTCTGGTTTGATATGAGGGGGTGTAACTAGTGGGTTTGCTGGGGTAAAGTTTTCTGGGTCGCTTAGTAGGTTGGGGGAGAATAGGGTTAGGGTTGCCAGTGGGAGTAGTATTAGTGCAAACCCTAGGGTGTCTTTTAGAGAGAAATAGGGGTGGAATGGGATTTTATCGCAATTTGGGATAATGCCTAGGGGGTTGTTTGATCCAGATTCGTGGAGGAAAGTGAGGTGGATTAGAGTGAGGCTCGCGATTAAGAAGGGAAGTAAGAAGTGCAAGGCGAAAAATCGAGTGAGGGTGGGGTTGTCTACGGAGAAGCCCCCTCAGGCTCATTCTACGAGTGTCTGTCCGACATAGGGGATGGCTGAGAATAGGTTGGTGATGACTGTAGCCCCCCAGAAGGATATTTGTCCTCATGGTAGGACGTAGCCTACGAAGGCGGTTGCTATAAGGGTGAGTAGGAGGATGACTCCTGTGTTTCAGGTTTCTTTGTACAGGTATGAGCCGTAATAGAGTCCTCGACCAATGTGTAGGTAGATGCAGATGAAGAAGAGGGAGGCTCCGTTAGCGTGTAGGTTGCGAATTAGTCACCCGTACTGTACATTTCGACATGTGTGGGCGACGGATGAAAAAGCGAGGGAGGTGTCTGCAGTGTAGTGCGCAGCCAGTAGTAGGCCGGTTAGGATTTGTGCTAGTAGGCAGATTCCTAGCAGGGACCCGAAGTTCCATCAGATGGAGATGTTTGGGGGAGTGGGCAGGTCGATTAGAGAGTTGTTGACTATCTTTAAGAGGGGGTGGGATTTTCGTGGGTTGGGGGCCATTGGTTTAGTGGTTAGTGTGCTGATGATAGGATAATGAGGGTTGATAGGGCGAAAGTTCCTAGGTAGGTTTTGAGTAGTCCGGTGTGGAGGGAGGTTGAGGCTTTGGCTGCTGTGAGCTGGAGGTTAGCAATTCCTTCGGGGCCTATTTTTTTGTATCAGGATAGGTCAATTAGGTGGGTGGCGATGTTTTGGCCACTGCTTAAAGGGATTAGGGAGCTGAGGCGATGTATTAGGGGGTTGAAGTATCCTAGCATGGAGAAGAAGTTTAGGTGCATGGTTTGTTTTGGTTGGGTTAGAGTGTGTGTTATGTTTGAGAGTTCTAGGGCTAGGATAATGCCTAGGATTGTGATGGTGATTGTAGTGGTTTTTGTGAGGGTGGGTATGGTTATTGGAAGCGTTTTTGTGGGGGGGATGTAGGATGTGATGAGTAGGCCGGCTATGATGCTGCCTAGGGCGAGTCGGGTAATTGGGTTGATGAGTGTTGGGGTATTTTCATTTATGGGCGTGGTTGTGGGCATGCGGGGGAATTTTGTTTGGACTAGTAAGGTTATGCGTAGGCTGTATGTTGCTGTGAATGATGTTGCTAAGAGTGTTAGGAGCAGGGCTCAGGCATTTAGGTAGGAAGTGTTTAGGTTTTCGATGATTAGGTCTTTTGAGTAGAATCCTGCTAGGAATGGTGTTCCTATTAGGGCTAGGTTTCCAATGGTCAAGCAGGTGGTGGTTGTTGGAAGTATTTTTTGGAGGCCCCCTATTTTTCGGATGTCTTGTTCTCCATTGAGGGCATGGATGATTGACCCTGAGCAAAGGAATAGTATGGCTTTGAAGAAGGCGTGTGTTGAGATGTGGAAGAAGGCTAGTTGAGGGAGGTTTAGTCCGATAGTGACTATTATTAGTCCGAGTTGGCTGGATGTAGAGAAAGCAATGATTTTTTTGATGTCATTTTGTGTTAGGGCGCATGTAGCGGCAAATAGTGTGGATAGTGCTCCTAGGCATAGGCAGGAGGTGAGGGCGGTTTGATTGGTGGAAAGCATAGGATGGGTGCGGATGAGTAGGAAGATGCCAGCCACTACTATGGTGCTGGAGTGGAGTAGCGCGGAGACTGGGGTTGGGCCTTCTATGGCTGCGGGGAGTCATGGGTGGAGGCCGAATTGGGCGGATTTTCCTGTGGCGGCCAGAATGAGCCCCAGTAGGGGCAGGGTTGGGGCTTGGTCAGGGGTGAGGGTTTGTTGGATTTCCCATGTGTTTATTGTTGAGGCGAGGTATGCTATGCTTAGAATAAGGCCGACATCTCCGATTCGGTTGTAGAGTACGGCCTGGAGTGCGGCTGTGTTAGCTTCTGCGCGGCCCTGTCATCAGCCGATTAGTAGGAAGGATATGATTCCGACTCCTTCTCAGCCAATAAATAGGAGGAACATATTGTTAGCGATTGTTAGTGTGAGTATGGCGATTAGGAATATTAAGAGGAAGGAGAAGAATTTTGTAATGTGCGGCTCTGATGCTATGTATCATAATGAGAATTGGAGGATAGACCAAGTTACGAATAGTGCGATGGGAAGGAATAATATGGAATATTGGTCGATTTTAAGGCTGAGGGGGATTTTGAAGTTTGTGATAAAGTTTCACTCTCAGTGGGAGATGATGCTTTCTGACCCTGAATATATGAAGAGAGATATTGGCACTAGGCTGGTTAGGAATGCAGTTTTGATGGTGCGCGTGATGGTGGTTGGGGAGATTGGGCAGGTGATTGGGAGTAGTGGGAGGATAGTTGGTGTTAGAATAGTTGTTAGTGTGAGGAGTATGGAGGTGCTGAGGAGTAGGGTTGTTTCCATTACTTTTACTTGGATTTGCACCAAGGTGGGTGGTTCCTAAGACCAGTGGATTACTGTTATCCTTTAAAAGCTAAGGGGACTGAGGTTTTAGGCTCAGATACAAGAATTAGCAGTTCTTGTTGGTTGAACTTCCCCTCGGCAGGTAAGAAGGGTTTAACTTCTATTTTTAGAATCACAGTCTAATGTTTGGGTTGAAACTATACTTGCATAAGGGTATTCCTGAGATTATTTCTGGTTTGAGGATTAGAAGGAGTAGGGGGGCAATGTGGAGGGTCATTAGGAGGTGCTCTCGTGTGCTTGAGTTTTGTAGGGAGGTGAGGTGGGTTGGTAGTGTACCTCGTTGAGTTGTTAGTAGGATAAACAGGGTGTATGAGGCGGTCAGTAGGGTTGCGGCTCCTGTTAGGATAATGGTGAGGGTAGATCAGTTGAATAGTGCGACTATGATGGTTAGTTCTGCTATCAGGTTTGTGGTTGGGGGGAGGGCTATATTTGTGAGGTTGGCTAGTAGCCATCAGGTGGCTATGAGTGGTAGAAGGGGTTGTAGGCCTCGTGTTAGGAGAAGGATTCGGCTGTGAGTGCGCTCGTAAGTTGTGTTTGCCAAGCAGAATAGTATTGAGGAGGTGAGGCCGTGGGAGATTATTAGGAGTATTGCCCCTGAGAACGATCATGGGGTTTGGAGGATGCTTGCGGCGATAACTAGGCCTATGTGGCTTACGGAGGAATAGGCGATGAGGGACTTCAGGTCAGTCTGGCGTAGGCAGATTGAACTGGTTATTAGTGCGCCTCAGAGGGCCAGTGTTAGGAAGGGGTAGTGTAGATGGGTTGGGAGGGGGCCAGTTAGGAGGGTGAGGCGTATAATACCGTAGCCTCCTAGTTTTAGGAGTAGGGCAGCGAGTAGTATGGATCCTGCAATTGGGGCCTCTACGTGGGCTTTGGGGAGTCATAGGTGGAGGCCATAGAGGGGGGCTTTTACTATGAATGCTATTAGTAGTGCTGTGTTTAGTAGGAGGGTGGTTCAGGAGTTGGTAAGTGGAGGATGGGATAGTTTAAGTATTATGAGGTGGAGGGTGCCAATGTGTGTGTGGAGGCACAGAATTGCGACTAGTAGGGGGAGGGAGCTGATGAGAGTGTAGAATAGTAGGTAGATGCCTGCACTTAGGCGTTCTGGTTGATTTCCCCAACGTGTGATTATAATTAGGGTGGGAATTAGGGTTGCTTCGAATGTAATGTAGAATAGTATTAGTTCGGTGGCTGAGAATGCTAGAAGTAGGAGGGGCTGTACTGTAATTAGGGTGGTAATGAAGGTTCGTTTGCGGGAGGGTGGCTCTTGCTGTAGGTGGTATTGGCTTGCTAGGATTATGAGTGGAAGTAGCCAGCAGGATAGGACTAGTAAGGGGGATGAGATCTGGTCAGTGGTTGTCCATTGGGTAAGGTTTTTGTGTGGGTAGTATGTGGGGAGTAATCAGTGAAGGCTGACAGTGGCGATTAGAAGGCTGTGGGTGGTGGTGTTAGTTCATAGGTATTTTTGGGGAGATAGTAGGGCTGTGGGGAGGAGTATGATTGTTGGGAGGAGGATTTTTAGCATTGTAAGAGGTTTAAATTGTGTAAGTGGTCGGAGCCGTGAGTTCGTGTGGAGGCAACTAGTATGGCTAGGCCGACACCTGCCTCGCAGGCTGAGAATGTTAGTATAAACATGGGGGTGAGGGCAGTAGATGTTATTTGGGTTTCAACAGGCCAGATTGATAGGGTGATGTATATGGAGAGTATTATGCTTTCTAAACATAGTAGGGCTGAGATTAGGTGGGCCCGGTGGAAAGCTAGCCCTAAGCAGCTTAAGGTGAAGGAGGAGTAGAAGCTTAGGTGTAGGAGTGACATGGAGAGAGGCATAGGGGTGATCTATGATTTGTTGAGTCGAAATCAACTGTCTTGATTAGACTACCTTTCTGTACTTATTCGGCTCATTCTAGGCCCCCTTGGAGTCATTCATAGACAAGTCCTAATGTGAGGAGAGAGAGGATAGTGGAGGCTCAGGTTAAGGTGGTGGTAGGAGATTGTAGTTGGGTGGCTCATGGTAGTGGGAGTAAGAGTGCGATTTCTAGGTCAAATAGTAGGAATAGGATGGCTACTGAGGAAGAATCGGATTGAGAATGGCAGTCGAGCAGATCCCAAGGGATCAAAGCCGCATTCGTATGGTGACAATTTTTCTGAGTCTGGGTTTGTTTGGGCGAGTCAGAAGTTTAGCGTGATTAGGATAGTACTTAGTGTGAGGGAGAGGGCGAGTATATAGGTGATTATGTTGATTGCTCTTCTCTGGGGTTGCACCAGATTTTATGGATTGGAAGTCAATTGTAATTAGTATACTAGAAGAGCAGGATCCTCATCAGTAGATTGTTATATAGAGGAACAGTCAGATAACGTCTACGAAGTGTCAGTATCAGGCAGCTGCTTCGAATCCGAAGTGGTGGTTAGATGTGAAGTGGAAGTTGATTAGACGTAGGAGGCAAACTGACAGGAAGGAGGACCCAATGATTACGTGGAGTCCGTGGAAGCCTGTGGCGACAAAGAAGGTTGAGCCATACACACCATCGGCGATTGAAAATGGTGCTTCGTAGTACTCTATTGCTTGTAGTGCTGTGAAGTAGAAGCCTAAGAGGATGGTTAGGGTAAGTGCGTGGATTGCTTGTTTTCGGTTGCTTTCTATAATGCTATGGTGCGCTCATGTTACGGTGACTCCTGAGGCGAGGAGAATTGCTGTGTTTAGTAGCGGCACTTCCAGGGGGTTGAGGGGGTCGATTCCTGTTGGGGGTCATTGCCCGCCCAGCTCTGGAGTGGGAGCTAGGCTGGAGTGGAAGAATGCTCAGAAGAAGCCAAGGAAGAAGAATGCTTCGGATGTGATGAATAGGATTATCCCGTATCGTAAACCTTTTTGGACGGTGGGGGTGTGATGACCTTGGAATGTGCTTTCTCGTACAATGTCTCGTCATCATTGTAGTATGACTAGGAGTATGGAGAGTAGGCCTAGGGTCAGGAGTTGGGAGGAGTTGTAGTGGAATCATATGATTAGTCCGGAGGTAGTGAGTAAAGCAGCTGCTGCGCCGAAGATAGGTCAGGGGCTGGGGTCTACTATGTGGTAGGAGTGTGCTTGGTGGGCCATTAAATATTTTCTTGTAGGTATAGGCTTAGGAGTAGGACGAATACGTAGGCTTGGATTATAGCTACTGCGAGTTCTAGGACGGTCAGTAGTAGGAGGATGAGTGTGGCTAGGGCAGATACTGTTGGTAGGATTGGAAGTAGGGTGGTGGTGGCGGTAGAGATAAGTTGGATGAGCAGGTGTCCTGCTGTGAGGTTTGCTGTGAGGCGGACTCCTAAGGCTAGGGGACGGATGAGTAGGCTAGCGGTTTCGATTAGGATTAGGGCTGGGATTAGTGGTGTTGGGGTGCCTTCAGGTAGGAGGTGGCCTAGGGACACTGTAGGCTGGTTTCGCAGTCCTGTGAGAAGGGTGGCTAGCCAAAGGGGGAAGGCGAGGGCTATGTTTATTGATAGTTGAGTGGTTGGGGTGAATGTGTACGGTAACAGTCCTAGTAGGTTGATTGTAAGTAGGAGTATTATGAGTGATGTTAGGATTAGGGCCCATTTATGTCCCTTTTTGTTTAGTGGGAGTATTAGTTGTTTTGTGGTTAGGTGGATGAGTCAGAGTTGGAGGGCGGAGAGGCGGTTGGTGATTCATCGGTTGGAGGGTGAGGGGAATAGTAAGGCGGGGAATAGTATTGAGATTAGGATGAGAGGGATGCCTAGGAAGCAGGGACTTGTGAACTGGTCGAAGAAACTTAGATTCATGGTCAGTATCAGGGAGGAGTGTTGGCGGTTGTAGAGGGGTTGGAGAGGGTGTTGGTAGGGGTAAAGGGTAGGAGTTTAGGTTGAATGATTAGTGTGAGGATTAGTCATGATATTAGTATGATAGGGAGTCATGGGGCTGGGTTGAGTTGTGGCATATCATTAAGGAGGGGCAGGCGGCCCTCTTTCTCTAGCTTAAAAGGCTAGTGCTGTTGCATAGCTTCTTAATGATTAGGAGGATATGAGTGAGGACCAGTGTTCGAAGTGGGTTAGGGGGACTGATTCTACTACGATTGGCATATAACTGTGATTGGCCCCGCAAATTTCTGAGCATTGGCCGTAGAAAACTCCTGGTCGGGTGGTAATGAACGATGTCTGGTTTAGTCGTCCTGGGATTGCGTCAGTTTTTACGCCTAGTGCAGGGACTGCTCAGGCGTGGAGAACGTCACTAGCTGTGACAAGGATACGGATGGAAGACTCTATTGGAATAATCATGCGGTGGTCGACTTCTAGTAGTCGGAAGTGTCCTGATGGAAGGTCTGTTGTTGGGATTATGTAGGAGTCGAATGTCAGGTCTTTGAAGTCTGTGTACTCGTAGGTTCAGTATCATTGATGGCCGATGGCTTTTAGTGTGAGGTCAGGCTCATTGATTTCGTCTATTATGTATAGGATTTGTAGGGATGGGAGGGCGAGTATAATGAGGACGATGGCTGGTAGGATTGTTCAAATTAGCTCAATTTCTTGGGCGTCCACGGTGTTTGAGGATAGTTTCTCTGTTAGTATAAGTGCTAGGAGGTATAGGACTAGGCTGCAAATTGCTAGTGCGACTATTAGGGCGTGATCGTGGAATTCGACGAGTTCTTCTATGATGGGGGAGGAGGCGTCTTGGAATCCGAACTGCGAGTGGTTGGCCATAGGTGGGGTGTACAGGGCTTTCACTTGTGATTTAGCCTTGACAAGGCTATGTAATTGGTTTACTAACATCCCATGAAAGAAAGAAGCATAGGCGGTTAGATGCGGCTGGCTTGAAACCAGTGTACGGAGGTTCGATTCCTTCCTTTCTTGTACTTGGACGAAGGCTGGCTCTTCGAAGGTGTGGTATGGAGGCGGGCAGCCGTGGATTCATTCGATGTTAGTTGTGGTTAGTTCTGGTTGTAGGACTTTTCGTTTTGAGGCAAAGGCCTCTCAGATGATAAATATTAGTAAGATTACGGCTGTTATTGAGATTAGTGAGCCGATAGAGGATATAGTGTTTCATAGGGTGTAGGCGTCTGGGTAGTCTGAGTATCGTCGAGGCATCCCGGCTAGGCCTAGGAAGTGTTGTGGAAAGAAGGTCAGGTTTACGCCTGTGAATATGACTCCGAAATGTGCTTTGGCTCATGTAGGGTGTAGGGTGAATCCTGTTAATAGTGGGAATCAATGGGTGAATCCTGCTAGGATGGCGAAGACAGCCCCTATTGATAGAACATAGTGGAAGTGGGCGACTACGTAGTATGTGTCGTGCAGGGCGATATCTAATGAGGAGTTTGCTAGGACGATTCCTGTTAGACCTCCGATGGTGAAGAGGAAGATGAAGCCCAGGGCTCATAGTATTGGGGGGTCTCATTTGATAGTTCCTCCGTGCAGTGTTGCCAGTCAGCTAAAGACTTTAATGCCGGTTGGGATGGCAATGATTATAGTGGCGGATGTAAAGTATGCTCGGGTGTCTACGTCTATGCCCACTGTAAATATGTGATGGGCTCATACAATAAAGCCTAGGAATCCGATGGATAGTATTGCTCATACTATTCCTATGTAACCGAATGGTTCTTTTTTGCCTGCGTAATATGTTACTACATGAGAGATGATTCCAAAGCCTGGTAGGATTAGGATGTAGACTTCTGGATGTCCGAAGAATCAGAAGAGGTGTTGGTATAAGACTGGGTCACCTCCTCCAGCCGGGTCGAAGAACGTTGTATTGAGGTTCCGGTCTGTAAGTAGCATGGTAATGCCGGCGGCTAGGACTGGGAGTGAAAGTAGTAGTAGGACGGCGGTAATGAGGACGGACCATACGAATAGGGGAGTTTGGTATTGGGAAAGGGTTGGGGGTTTTATGTTGACGGCGGTGGTGATGAAGTTAATTGCCCCTAGGATGGATGAGACTCCTGCTAGGTGTAGGGAGAAGATGGCTAAGTCTACTGAGGCTCCGGCGTGGGCCATATTACCTGCTAATGGGGGATAGACGGTTCATCCGGTACCAGCGCCTGCCTCTACTGTTGAGGAGGCTAGTAGGAGGAGGAAGGAGGGGGGAAGTAGTCAGAAGCTTATGTTGTTTATGCGTGGAAAGGCCATGTCGGGGGCGCCAATTATGAGTGGTACAAGTCAGTTTCCGAAGCCTCCGATTATGATTGGTATAACCATGAAGAAGATTATTACGAAGGCATGGGCAGTGACAACTACATTGTAGATTTGGTCGTCTCCTAGGAGGGTGCCGGGCTGGCCGAGTTCTGCGCGGATGAGTAGGCTGAGGGCAGTGCCGACTATGCCAGCTCAGGCCCCGAAGATTAGGTATAGGGTGCCAATGTCTTTGTGGTTGGTTGAGAATAATCATCGGTTAATAAATGTCACAGGTAAGATGGCTGAGTGTTTAAGCGTTAGGCTGTAGTCCTTTTTACAGGGGTTTAATTCCCCTTCTTATCGACCCCGTGGTGAAGTTCATGTTGAGTTGCAAACTCATCGATGCACGTTAAGGATGTGCCGGGGTCTAGTAGGTAGAAGCCTGTTGGTTAGGGCACCTAGCTGTTAACTAGGGTCTTATGGGATCAAGGCCCATCTATCTAGGCAAGGTTCTAGCTTAATTAAAGTGTCTGAGTTGCATTCAGGGGATGCAGGGTAGTGTCCTGCGAGCCTTAGCAGAAACTAAGAGGGTTTAACTCTTATTTAAGGCTTTGAAGGCCTTCGGTTTAGTAGTTATCCTAAGTTTCTAGGTTGCGGTTAGGATTAAGGGGGAGAGTGGTAGGAGCAGTGTTGAGAGGGCGGCGAGAATAGCGGTTGTGGTGGTTGTGGGTTTGGAGGAGTGTCACTTCTTTATGTAGTTTGTGGAGTTAGGAGGGAGTGTGATTGTTGAGTGGTATGCGAGGCGGAGGTAGAAGAATAGTCCTAGGAGGGAGAGGGTGGCAATGATTGTGGCTGTGGTAGCTATCTCTTGTTTAGTTAGCTCTTGAATAATGAGCCATTTAGGGAGGAAGCCTGTCAGCGGGGGGAGGCCTGCTAGGGAGAGTAGAACTAGCATGAGAGTCGCGTTTAGTGTGGGGGATTTTGTTCATGAGGTTATTATTGTTGGTAGGTTTAGGGCTTTGGTTGAGTTGAGAGTGAAGAATACAGTGGCGGTTGTTAGGGTGTATAGGTAGAAGGTCAGTAGGGCAAGTTTGGGGCTGTAGATGATAATTGCAGCTATTCATCCTAGGTGGGCGATAGATGAAAAGGCCAGGATTTTTCGGAGCTGTGTTTGGTTTAGGCCCATTCAGCCCCCGAGGGCCACTGATACAATGGCCATGGTGATTAGTAGTGTTGGGTTGAGTGAGTGGGAGGTTAGGAAGAGGAGGGTGATGGGGGGGAATTTTATTATTGTGGATAGGAGTAGGGCGGTGGTTATGGATGAGCCTTGTAGTACTTCTGGGAATCAGAAATGGAAGGGCGCTAGTCCTAGTTTTATTGCAATTGCTACTGTTAATAGTAAGGAGGATGGAGGGTGTGTTAGTTGAGTGATATCTCATTGGCCCGTAGATCATGCGTTTATTATGCTTGAGAATAGGAGGAGGGCGGATGCTGCTGCTTGTACTAGGAAGTATTTGATTGTGGCTTCGATGGCTCGGGGGTGATGGGACTTTGAGATGAGTGGGATGATGGCAAGGGTGTTGAGTTCTAGTCCGGCTCAGGCTATTATTCAGTGGGTGCTTGAGATTGTTATAGTTGTGCCTAGCGCTAGGCTTAGGGAGGAGATTAGCTTTGCATGGGGGCTCATTAGCAGAGGAAGGGGTTGAACCATCATTTTCGGGGTATGGGCCCGATAGCTTTGTTAGCTGACCCTGCTAGGAAATAATATAAAGGAAGTATGGAGGGCTTTGATCTCTTCTGTGTAGGTTCGATTCCTGCTTTTCTAAGATTCCAGGTTTTAGGAAATGAGAGGGCTGGTACACCTCTATGTTCACTTTATCATAGTGACCCTTTGCATTCAGGCACATTTCCTTAAACAAGGGGGCACCCCTGCGTAGCAGGTTGGTATGCTAATGTGCCAGAGACATAATGCTAATGTCAAGGGTAGAAAGTTCTTTCAGAGGAGGTGCATGAGCTGGTCATAGCGGAAGCGTGGGTAGGAGGCGCGAATTCATAGGAACCCGGAGGAGAGGAGTAGGACTTTCGTTGCTAGGGCTACTGTGAATAGCTGTGGGGGTAAGTTGAGTGAACTGGGGTTTAAGAATAGAATTGTGGTTAGAGTGTTTATTAGTATGATATTTGCGTATTCAGCCAGGAAGAATAGGGCGAAAGGCCCTGCGGCGTACTCCACGTTGAAGCCCGAAACTAGTTCGGACTCTCCTTCTGTGAGGTCAAAGGGGGCTCGGTTTGTTTCAGCTAGCGTGGAGATGTATCACATTATTGTAAGGGGCCAAGAGGAGAAGATGAGATAGAGGGGCTCTTGGGTGGTGGCGAGTGTGTGTAGGGTGTAGTTACCGCTTAGAAGAATTACTGATAGGAGGATAATGGCTAGTGTGACTTCGTAGGAGATGGTCTGTGCTACTGCTCGGAGGGCTCCGATTAGTGCATATTTTGAGTTTGAGGCTCACCCGGATCATAGGATCGAGTATACTGCTAGGCTTGATATGGCCAAAAGGAAAAGTAGTCCCAGGTTTAGGTCGGCGAGGGAGAAGGGGAGGGGAAGGGGGATTCAAATGGTCAGTGCTAGGAGGAGGGCTAATATAGGCATTATGGTGAAAAGGAGAGGGGAGGAGATGGATGGGCGGACGGGCTCTTTGATGAATAGTTTTACACCATCGGCTACGGGCTGTAATAGTCCGAAGGGTCCTACAATGTTTGGGCCTTTTCGAGCCTGTATGTAGCTTAGGACTTTTCGTTCTACTAGCGTTAGGAAGGCTACGGCGATTAGGATGGGGATGGCATAGGACAGGGTCATGGCGAGGTGGGTTAAGGGGGATAGTTGAGTCATTGTAGGCGGGGCTAGGGAGAGGACTTGAACCTCTGGGTAAAGGGCTTAAGCCTTTTGCATTTGCCGGGCTCTGCCACGCTAGCGACCCTTTTCTAGGGTTGTAGGGATTTGTGTGGGGGCTCTCTTTATAGTTTAGTTGGGGTCACTATTTAGGGGGAAGGCGTGCCTGTAGTATTGGCCTTACTTTTCCGGTCCTTTCGTACTGGGTAAAGTGCTACATAGATAGAAACCGACCTGGATTGCTCCGGTCTGAACTCAGATCACGTAGGACTGTTAATCGTTGAACAAACGAACCCTTAATAGCGGCTGCACCATTAGGATGTCCTGATCCAACATCGAGGTCGTAAACCCCTCCGTCGATAGGGGCTCTTGGGAGAGATTGCGCTGTTATCCCTGGGGTAGCTTGGTCCATTGATCAATTTTATTGGGTCTGGTTACTGTTAGTACGTTGAGGGGTTGCTCTTGGTTAAGATGGGTGGTCTTGTTTTTGGAGGTTTCTCTTTTCTCCAAGGTCGCCCCAACCAAAAAATACAGGCCAGTACTTAACTTTGACTGTGGGCCTGGTAGGTGTGTATCTGTGTGGTGGTGGCTGTTGATTTTTAAGTTCCACAGGGTCTTCTCGTCTTATGTGCCTATTCCTGCTTTTGCACGGGAGGATCAATTTCACTGACTATCTGCAGGAGACAGTTAAGGCCTCGTTTAGCCATTCATACAAGTCTCGATTTATGGGACAATTGATTGCGCTACCTTCGCACGGTTAGGATACCGCGGCCGTTGAACTGGGGGGTCACTGGGCAGGCATCACCTTCAATACTTGGATTGCTGAAGGCTATGTTTTTGGTAAACAGTCGGGCCTTGGGCTTGCCTAGTTCCTTTTGCAGATTTTAGTCCTTCTAGTGGGCGCTCCTGGGTTGGATTAACAGAGTGGTCTTAATGTGCTGGCTTGTTGAGATTGTGGTATTAGTTAGGTGTTGTTAATAATGTGATGATGTAAGCTTGCGCTTAAGAGGGGATGTCCCTAGTTACTCATTCTAGCATTGATTCTCCTATTATGATAGGTTAGCCTGTTAGTGGAGAGGGAGTCGTATTGTTTTTGGATCTTTGGGGAGGGAGCTTTGACGCATTCTTTGTTGATGGCTGCCTAAAGGCCTACGGGCTAAGGGAGGTGAGGTGTGTTATCCGCTGCAAGAGGTTGTGTTCTTTTTTAAAGGAGCTGTACCTCCTTTAGATAGTTCTTGATTCACTACATGGGGGCTCGGTTGAGGGTCCGTGGAGAAGAATTAAGGAGGAACTTATATTCGTCTCACAGGCAACCAGCTATCACCCAGCTCGGTTGGCTTTTCACCTCTACTAGCAGGTCGTCCCACTCTTTTGCAACAGAGACGGGTTCGCTCTGGGGTAGCTGCCTACAAGTAGCTCGCTTGGGTTTCGGGAGGGCAAGCTTAAGTTCGTTTTGCTTGGTTATTCTTGCTAAACCATGATGCAAAAGGTACAAGGGTTTATCTTTGCTGTATGTTGCTTGAGTTTTCATTGTTATTTCATCTTTCCCTTACGGTACAGGTCTCTATCGCGCCGGAAGTGGGTGAACCTTTCTATCGCCTATACTAAGTCAAGGGAATGGTTTAGTTTATGAGTGAGAGTGGCTTTTGACAGCTTGGTTGTAATGTGACTGGGCTAGAGTTTGGCTTCAGGACGACCTAGTGGGTGGTAGGTATCTTTCAGGTGTAAGCTGAGTGCTTTATATTATAGCTACGCCCTGGTATGCTAAGTGCACCTTCCGGTACACTTACCTTGTTACGACTTACCTCATCTTCAGCTTACTAGGGTATTAAGTATTGGAGGCTGTGGCTTGTGAGGAGGGTGACGGGCGGTATGTACGTGCCTCAGGGCCGGCTTAAATAGGGCTCTATAGTCCCATTTTACTGCTAAATCCGCCTTCCAGGGGCTGTTTCATGCCCCCTTCCGTGAGTTTTCTATCTTAGAAAATGTAGCCCATTTCTTCCACCCCGTGAGCTATACCTTGACCTGTCTTTCTAGCGGAGGTGGCTATCAGGCTCACTGTTGGTCTTTCAGAGGAGGTGAGCTGGCGACGGCGGTATGTAGGCTGCTGGGGCAAGGGGTGGTAGGGTATAGCGTGGAGTATCGATTACAGAACAGGCTCCTCTAGGTGGATTTGGGGCACCGCCAAGTCCTTAGAGTTTTAAGCGTTTGTGCTCGTAGTTCTCAGGCGGATACTTTGGTGGGGTAAGTATCAAGATTTAGGGCCAGGCATAGTGGGGTATCTAATCCCAGTTTGTACCCTGGCTTTCGTGGGGGGCTAGTCGGTCGTGGGTGTTAGGATCGCTTGGGGGTGGTTTTAGGTGCATCTTGGGCTTATGACAGCCTAGTTGCAGTTTAATCCTAATCGCTTAGATAGTGAGCACCCACGCTTTACGCCGAATGCTGTTAACTTGGGCTTCTTGTATGACCGCGGTGGCTGGCACAAGATTTACCAACCCTAGGAGTGCTATGACTAAGTCAAGCTTACACTTATTGCTTAATGTTAATTACTGCTGAGTACCCGTGGGGGTGTGGCTGAGCAAGGCGTCTTGGGCCACGGCTAATGGGTGTGCCTGATGCCGGCTCCTGTCGTCTTAGTAAGCAGTCAAGGGCATTTACACTGGGGTGCGGATACTTGCATGTATATGTCTAGCACGAGTTAACAGTAAGGTTAGGACTAAGTCTTTTGTCCGTGGGCTGTGTGTGGCCATCTTGGCATCTTCAGTGCCATGCTTTGTTATAAGCTACTGGGACAGGTAGAACTGCCTATCTGTTTATATTGGTAGTTATTTATTCACGGCTCTGTTTATATTGGTAGTTATTTATTCACGGCTCTGTTTATATTGGTAGTTATTTATTCACGGCCCTGCTTATATTGGTAGTTATTTATTCACGGC
>JAOEHY010053016.1:0-56277 GCA_025447955.1 Psilopsiagon aurifrons
GAGAAACTACAGCCATGATTACTGGGGGGGGGGGGGGGTATTTTAGATTTTACTGCCTTAAACAGAAAATACACAGCAAACTGCTTCATCAAAGGGGTTTAAAATGTGTGTAACTGGCAGACAAAGTAAATTAAAGGCTGCATTTCTACAAGGTTTATTATTGAATGATAGATCCACCTCTGCCAGCAAAGAAAGGCTGGAGAGTATTTTCTAGGCTGACTTTATACTGTCAAATTAAATACTCAGCCTGCTTGAAGACTACTGTAAATAAACTTTGCCAGTTCTAAAGTACTTGTCAGGGGAGCTTCCAGGGACCTATTCTGTATATATGGCCAATTCACTTGGAACAAATGTTCAATTCTGGTTGATCCATGTTTGTGAACAGCTGGATTCTCTTCTTAAAGATCTGTGTGTGATCAGCTGCAATTCCCTTCTTCCTTACATGCCGCCTTTAAGCACAGTTCAGTATCAGCTCTCCAGGTAACATTTATTCAGTGGTACCTCCCACCAGTAATTCCAAGGTGTGGACTAAGCTCTGCCTAACCAGTCTAAACAGAACCACATCTTGTGGCCCTGCCCTGCCCTATCAGGATCATTGGTGATTAGCCACGTAAAAGTCATTAATTGTATTACTTCAGTTAAGCTGACTGTATGTAGCTGCTGTGCAATTCCTAGCATATAAATACACAGGGTTTAAAGTTTGTCAGAGCATTGTTTAGGTTCTAATTATTTGCCTTGTGGTACTTGTGACTGCTTTCCTACACAGAATCCGTTTACCGTTTCTTAGGTGAAGTGGTGTTGGCCACTAATGAATTCAGGTTTATGAGCTAATACATGCCTATCTTTAATGATTTTCAAAATAGGTTTATGTTTATTGGTCCTCTAGTGGTGCCTGGAACTAATTACCAGTTGGAAGTACTGCTTGCTTTGTCTAGGTTAGATGTATATACAATAAAATCCAATTCAGGCCAGGGCTGTGGGAAGAGTTTCTGCTCTTTCTGAAGATAATATGCACCAGTGCAAGTGCATATTCTCTTCTGAATTCTAAAGAAGTTATGTGTCACTTAATCACTAGGAACAAAGTCTATATTTTAAGACTAGAAGTCTCAGATACGTATATTTATCAAAAAGACTCGGTCTTGTATTTTTATAAACTTCTTCAGTGAGTAATTGCTGTTGTGTTGCAAATACGTAGAAACAGGTTATGTTGGCTTTTAAAGTAACTACATTTGCAGTACTTTGCCTCTGGTGCACAATGTATTTATTACTTTGAAAACAAAAAACTGCAGCATGACTGAACTTGTTTGCATGTGAGTATTTTGATATCTTCTACTCTGTGTATTGGGTTCTCCTCTGGTTTAAGGATTCTCCTAATTTCCAAAAAGCGTAATATTTATCTTGGCTTATAAATCTGCAGTATATGGAGCTTGAGATGAATCAAGCTATAATTCTTTGTTATTAGTAAGTTTAGGGTGCTGTCAAAGAATTTAGGCTCTTCTTCAGGGTCTGAGTTTAATAATGATTATCCTGCATTGTATCCTTCCGGTTCTAAACTCTTCTGTTGCTGTTCACCAGTGCAGCATGTGCTGTTCTGCTCCTTCTCCACCTCACTTTTCTGGTGCAGGATCACAACAGAGTTATGACTCCATATGCAAACTGGCCTCTTGCTTTTTCAGAGACAAAACCTGGGAAGTCCATGAGTATTTAATTGGCCTTCACGAGGAATTGAAATCTTGGAGGGATGTTTACTGGCGTCTGTGGGGGACTGTCAATTGGTTGACTTGCTCAAGATGTAACCAAGTTAGTACATTTTCCACTTCGACTTGTTTGTGGGTGGTTTGTAGGGGTGAGGCAAGGACTTTAGGAAACTATATAGCAACAAAGCTTGGTGTATGTTCTTTATAGTGCAAAACTGACTTCTGTAGGTAATCTCACCTCTCTTTATCTCTTTTTTTTATTCTAATGTAGTCTTTCCTGTGTACTGAATTCTCCCATTGCCAGTACCATTCGCAGTCAGTTCTTTATCCAGGTGTAGCAAGTGCTCTGGGCTCAACTGGGACAGGAGTATATCCCTGTTGTAACCAAAAAGTACTTCGATTTGATCCTACTACTCTCCCAAAGGTACTTCAATACTAATTCACTTTGAAAAGAGTATAAGGCATGGATGGGAGGGGGGTAACAGTGTGTTATGAAAATAGATCCTCTCCAAAATAAGCGCTGTAAATTGTTGCAGGCTTGGGACAAGAGTTAAAAAGCTGAACTTCTTTTAATTGCAATTATGAAATCACTTCTTCCCATTAAGTCAAGTATGCGTGCATTTGTATTGCAGGGCTGCAAAGTAAGGGATCATATGGTTGATTTACCTTCAGAAAACGGAGATGCGGATGCTTTGCCATCTCAGACTACTAAAATATTGAATGATCTGCTTCACCATAGAGATGTCATTGTTGTTCCTTTCACTAAGGATGAGAATAGGTAAAAACACTATTGTGTTACTGAAATAACAGCCTTCAGCACTTAACACATGCGCATTACATTTGATTTCTTTCCCATTTTAAAACAGGACATAGGGTTGTGTAAAGGTAACTTAGTTTTGATTGCTTTGTTAGAAATTGGGAAGAGAAGAACAAGCATTTTTTCTTTTTACATTTCAAGCAGGCCTTTGGTCACTCATCCTCAGTAAGCATTCACTCTTCTCTTTATATTTTAGTGGATTGTTGCAAAAGTATTCTGTGGTTAACTTGGAGGTCTGTCTTCTCTCTTCATGCACGATGAGTAAAGAGAGACTGATTCTAAAGTGCAAGATTTGGTTTGATTTCACATCTTTCTCTTTAAGTGATTCTGGGATTGGGCTCTGTGATGAAAAAAGCATTGAGTGTGATGTGCTTGTAGAACCAAACACGCCGTGGGGTCCCAAAACTGGAGAAGTCAATGCTGTGAGTGCTGATGTTGATGGTTTTTTCTTCCCCTTGTTTTTTTTTGATAAGGAGGATTCTTACAAGGATACTTTGAAGAATTCATTAGGCAGCTTTTGATAAAAAAGATTCAATCATACTTTAAAATACATCACATGGCAATATTTAAATAACTGCTGCCTTTGTTGTGACTGCTGATGTGGCTGGGGATGTCCATGTGACTTCTGCAAGTCCCTAAATAAAACAACAGTAGCTTGGATTGTGTTTAGGTTCTTTGGGGGGTGTAGGGGTGTGTTTTGGGTTTGGTTTCTCCCTGCCCTGCAAGACGTGAAAGGTTTTACTTTCCAGAACTATGATGCATGTATGTTAACATGTGTATATCAGATCAACAGAGGCACTCTCTAAAGCAAGTTTAAGGAGGCTGTTTATAATACTACCTCTGGTTTAAAGAGAGCTTTCATGCAAAGATAAGTTCTTGAAGGTGTGCACCTGCCATGGAGTAATGCTAGCTCAATGATCCGAAGGGTAGCGCAATGCTCCTGATTCCATGAGAATTTCAGAGTATCTGAAGCTCTCCTGCAACAAATGTGGGAGGCTGTTAAATTTAAACTCCATGACAGTCTGGTACATAACTGTCCCTCCCTGCCCTGGGCTGCTTTTGAATTAAAACAAGCTGTAAATATTTCTAGTGCTAAGGTTTGACACCTGAAAACATGACTCTGAATTCACTGCATTTAACCAGTCAGTGTTTCACAACCTGATTGAGGTTAGTCATTCCACCAAAATTCCCTGTTAAAGATGGGATTAGGCCTTGTGGGAGTTACAAATGTCGCTTGTGGGATAGTAACACACCACTCCTATTTCTAGAATTCCACTCACTTTCTTCTGTTCAGATTATTATTAGTTCTTTAACTTACTGTGCCTTTCTCTCTCTGTGGCTACAGTTTCTTTCTCTGAAGAACTGGACTTTACAGCTGGTTAGTAAAATATTTTGTTCTTAAGTTTAAATATTTGCTCTTCTGCACTTGGTAGAGAACTAACTTGGATTTTTGCCTTCTTTTTAGTGAATTTGGTGGGAAATCATAGAACCATAGAATAGTTAGGGTTGGAAATGTATTTTCTTACTTTTGCTTTAATCTGGAGGTTGCATTTTAGCAACACTTTTCACAAGAAAGTAGAAAGTATGTGTGAAGTGCTACTTCAGTGCTTAACAAAAATTAAAAATTCCTTTAAAATGTCTTAATACATGACAAGAAACCATAGGCCAGCACTGCATACAGCAGATCTTGACAGTTGTTAGGCTGACAAGTGTAAATCTTCAAAACCAGAGATTTCGAGTGCCTGTTTCTGATGAAGATGCTACATGTCCTCTTTATGCTGCTGCTTTGTTGCAAAAAATCTTTTATCAGAGATGAAGGCCTTCCTAAATGCAGAGGATGTGGAGTCATTCTAGCAGTAGCATATGATGTCATCTGAATTACTATTTTCATGTATAAATGATAGAGAGTCGCAGTTTTCCTCTGTCACTTGAGGATTTGTGTTGCAGTCTGATGTTCCTGGTGTCCTATAGTAAGTCTGCTCTCCTTGTTAAACATGATTCATACACTTTTTGAACTTGCAGTCCATGTTAAGCTTCATTTCTCATGGATTACTAGGCACTGATCATCACTTAGTTTAAAAGATATATGTGTATATTCCAACACTGTGAACATCACATTCCTTAATAATTTCGTTATTGTGTGCTGATAGGAACTATTCACTGTGACCTAGTGCAGTATTGCAGCCCATTGTTTATGATGATGCACAGAGAAGAAAAAAGTAGACATTTTAGGTATCAGGGTGAATTCAAAAAAAGGCCAACCAGATACTCCAGCCCAACTTGCAGTAAATCATTTATGCAGATAGCTGTGGTGTACATAATCTGTGTGTATTTTAGTGCACTGTGATATACATGCTTTGTGGTATTTAATTACTGAGTATCTCAGCAATTTCAGGCAGTTTGCAAAATGGAGCAAACGTCAATAGAACCTTTCGTAAGCTTGTAGTTTCCTGTGTTCTGTGATAATGTGGCTTGCTCTGACATTTGCTACCAGAAATTTTCTTATTAATTAGGGAAATAATATTGCCAGCAATGCATTGGATATTAAACAGTGATTCATACAATAATACAGGTTGGAAGGGATTTCTGGTGGTCATCTTAAGTATTTCCTCAAACTCAAAGCAGGGCTTTGAAGTTAGACTCAACTTCAAAGCTATACTACTTTGCTCAGTGTTATATCCACTCAAATCTTGAATATCTCCAAAGATGGAGATTATGCAGCCTCCCTGGGCCACCTCTGACAATATCTGACCACTTGGAAGAAACATAAATAAAAATGAGGCACTGGAATGGGTTGCCCAAAGAAGTTGTGAATGTGCCATCCCTGGCAGTGTTCAAGGCCAGGCTGGGCAGAGCCTTGGGTGACAGAGCCCCCTTGGCAGGGGGCTGGAACTGGATGGATCTTAAGGTCCTTTCCAACCCAAACCATTCTATGATTCTGATCAAAGGTTTGAAAGTACCTTCTCAACATTTGAGAATCACGTTCCCAGACCTAAGTGTGCTGAAAGTCAGCTCCTTCAAGGCAGATTTAATGTGTCATTTAATAGCAATCAAGCCTCACTTAAAATTTGTGTCCCTCTCGTCCTGTCAATTAGAAACAGCAGTCATTGTTATCTGAAGAAGAGGAGTACACCACTGGCTCAGAGGTCACTGAGGATGAAGTAGGGGATGAAGAAGAAGTATGCAGGAAACCAGGTACAGCAAGTCTCTCCAGTCATCCTCCTGGAAGTTTAGATATAGGGATTCAAGGCAGCAGAATTCTTTCTGTAAGCAGATTTTAAACATTAGGCATTTTAAAAATAAAAGTTACTTGATTTTTATTTCTAGTATTTCTGTGCTTGGATACAAATTACCCCACTGCTCAGCGCCATTCAAATCACTGGCAAACGAGGCAGGCTGCAACTATTCATGTCTCAGATGTCCTCAGAGTTGATTAAGGGTGTGTTTTGCAAGAAACACTGTCAAGTACTTTTATGAAGTTTCACATAACTACACAATGATGGTTTTGCAGAATATTCTTCTGGTCACATAGTGGAATGAATGGAGAATGTGGCTAGAACTGTGTCTGCTTAGAAGATAAGCTCTCTATGAGAGAGCTCTAAATCTCTAAAAAGATTGTTCTTTTTTGCCTCCTAGTTTCTCCTTTCACCTTACTAATGAGTCACTTGAACAGAGGCAGTTCTTTGTTCTTTTGGCCTTGACTCAAAGGGTTTGGAGTGTACCAGTTTGTTTAAAATAAGACTGAAAATTTCTGTAGTTTGAATTAAACTTGTTTGGTCTCATATCACTCAGCTTGGTGATTGAATTAATACATCCGAAGATGTAGCTTCTATGTGTACTTTTAACCTTACAGTAGAAAAATGGTGCTGTAATGTGTAACCACTCGGCATTTTAAATACGTACTTGATGGGAAAGCATGTGAGTAATCTGTGTATTGCAACAGCAACAAAAGGAAAATAGCCTGTTGTTCATTTACTCTGTTTGTAAAGGAATAGAGAGGGGAAAAAAAAACCTTGTGTAGCTGTGTAGTTGAGAAATTCCAAGTGTCTGTGATGGTATGAGTAGATGTTGTTTCAATTAGCAGGGAGAAAGGAGAAATCAAAGAAGTCCTACAAGCACCCAAAGAAAGTAATCTCTTCACCTAGTGTTCAGAAAAAGGAGAAGCCATCTGACAAGGTAAAACCACAGCTATGAAGGCTGTCTTGAATAGCAAGGACTTCTCTTCAGGTTTGGACTTGACCTCAAAACATACTTAACATGGTTTTTCTTTCCCCAATAGTCAAGTTCCCGAGATGCATCTCCATTCATGTAAGTAATTCTCAAAATCCTTGAGAACATATTTAAGTATGTCCCTAATTGTGAAGTGTGACTGATAACATGGTGTGCATCTTTCTTTTCTAACCAGTGTGAGTATGCAGCAGAACAAATGGGATGCCTCAAGGTCACTAAGATTCAACCAAGATGCTCAGAGAGAAGATGGTCTGTTCTTACATGACTTCAGCTTTCATAAAGTTAATGTTATGCAAAGAAAATGGTTCTTTCATATAAGAGATGGCTAATTTGCTTAAAATATAGCCATTTAGAAACCTTTAGGTTGAATTTAATCTCAGATATAGTAGTGGGGTTTGGATATTCTATTACTTATTTTACTAATAGTTGCTCCTCATTTGGAATAGAACAGATTTTGCCTAGGTTAATACTAATCAGCTGTATCCAAACCACACAAGAATCTCAGACTCTTCCAAACTGCACATTCATACAGCAAAGAGCTCCTTTTGAAAATGTTCTTTTAAGGTTTGATTGGCACTTATTAGCAATCTCATCTATTTTACGTGAGAAAAAAGTATTTGTGGTACCATATGAAACTATACATTGTAGTCTTGCACACTGAAAAATAAATGGGCAGCTTTGAGACTCATCTCTTGGAAAACATTGGAAAGGAGGTCAAAATGTGCAGGAGAAAAAGAAAACATGCATTAGAAGTGTATGTTATTGTGGTTTATGTTCTCTATTTGAAATGTCAGCACATAACCTGCAGAGATTGCAGTTGTGTCAACTGATAACCGCATAAGTATGTGAATAACTTTCCCTGCATCCCTGTGCCTGTTGTCTGTGCTGATAAACAGAGATAACCATTCACTTCTCTCTTTCCCGGTCTTTCTGACTAAAAATATTCAGAATTCTATTAGTTTGTTCCACCTTCTTTAATCTCTCAGGAGACTCTTACTCATTTTTGCTGGTTTGAAAACCACTCACATAGATTTTGGTCTCAGTGAAATGCCTCAGGCTCATTCTGCTATCTGCCAATAACACTGTTGAAGTTACCTTATGTGTCAGGATCTAGGACCTTGGTTGTTCCAGATTTCTATAGCAGCTGAAAAGAAAGCTAATTTTACAAATACAGCATCACTAAAGTGTGCCTCTAATTCTTCTGACTTTGTATTCAGTATCAAGGAAAACCTCTGTTCTAAATATTCTTTTTTCTGACAGATCAGAGAAGGATGTCTGAGATCACAGGGCACTTAATAAAAATGAGACTGGGAGACCTTGATCGAGTCAAGTCAAAAGACAGCAAAGAAGTAAGATTTGTCCTGTCACAATGTAGTGTTTACAGAATTGAAGTAAGCCTTGGTAAACAAAATATCTATTCAACACTTTAGCTACAGAACTGAGTTTTATCCATCTTCACTTTGTTCTGAGCATGATATTTTGGGGGGAAGATAGTTTAATAGTTACAGTTCACTGCCTTTAAGCACTGTGTGTGGAAAATAGGATGGGTTTAAAAGGTTTCAGTACTGGGTTGTGATAATGACACAAAGTATGCCACAGATTTTGCTGAATATTAGTGATTGTTTTTAATGAAGAGTCACTGATACATTAGAATAGTGTCAAAACTTGATTTTTTTGGGGTTTTTTTGTGGATTACAGTATGCAGGAGGCATTTATTCCAGACTTGAAGCTCAGATAAAGGCCTCAGCGCAGGTCAGTGCACGACAAAGCAATGCTGAGAAGAATGCCAGGTAAGGTTTTAAATTAAAAGGAGAAAGCAAGACATGGATTTCAGATTGGGGGTGGGTGTTTAAAGAAAAACCTTTCTTGTTTCTTAACGCTTTTTTTGAGTCAGCATCTCCTCTAGCAGGTTAAAGCTATATAGTGTAAAAGCTTCCTTTGTCAAATTAAATTAGAGCTGAGACAATGAAACTCTTGCACCCATGCTGAAAGAAATGCTTTATAGCCACTGACATGGGCAGGGATGCCTCACACTAGGCCGTGTCACCCAAGGCTCTGTCCAGCCTGGCCTGGACACTACCTGGGATGGGGCAGCCACAGCTTCTCTGGGCACCCTGTGCCAGTGCTTCACCACCTTCACAGTGAGGAACTACTTTCTTATATCTAACCTGAACTTCAGTTTGAACCCATTACCCCTTGTCCTATCGCTACAGTCCCTCATAAAGAGGATAAGTGGAATTTGTGGATAACTGGAGAAGTGTTAGCTAAGATTCTTTAGCCTATTCTTTACCCTCTTTCCAGAAACCAAACCTAAAAAATCCAAACACCAAAAACCTATATGACTGATTATTGATTTGTTTAAATGGGTAAAACAAAAATAAACTGAGAAGCTGGCACTTCTCATGCAGTTGTGAAGCCTAGAAATGGCCACAATTTGGCTAGCAGGTGAGCCTTTTGGGCTTAAGCTTACAGTGGAGCTCTTGACCAACTTTTAAGGGATGGGCTGGAAGCTTCAAATATGTCAGAGGAATTTCTCACAGGTCTTATTTCTGTCAAACAAATGTTTGTGGCTTTCTTTCTGTAGAATTAGTGACTGCAAAAGAGGATATTTGACGTCACAGTTCTTTCAGCTGTGTACCTCTGTATGGATATGTAGTTTGGGGATACAGAAATCCTGGCAGAAAGGCAACTTTCTCAGTAATAGATTTTGAAAATTAATATTTTAATGTGAAAGTAAATTCAAATACTGTACTAAACAGAGCTGGCTGGACAATAACTGAAAATCCTAGCAGTAGTAATGTCCATGTGTTTCTTCTGTGTTCTTAATCCAGGTCAAAATCCCGGTTTGGTCAAGGCCGCCCAACATAAGGACTCATGAAATGACCTTTAGCCAGAATTCATTACTGCTTCCTGAAACTACTGCTCTCTGTATGGGGAATGCACATCCTTGAAAGCTTTCCAGTGACTTATTTATTACTTTAAGCCTTGTAAATTATTTTGTGTGATATATGAATGCAAATCCAATAAGGTCTGTACTTATTTTAATTGTAAATATACTGTTTCTTAAATTTAATTGCTTTTTGGGGGTATTGTGTTAAGTTGCATAGAAAATACTTTATAAACCTACAAAGTTAAATTATCAGACTAACTTTATTTATGGGGGAGGACATAAATATGCCTTTTAGTATGCTAGAAATACTGAAAAGGGAAAAAAGCAAGACTACTGAATTGTGAATGCAGTCAGCAGCACGAACACGAGCTACCTAATATATTTATATCCTGTAGTATTTGATGGTACATTTTAGGTCAGCCTTCTGGGGATTTGCATTTAAAGTCTGTGACAATACCTTAGAGTAGTTTAAACAAAATCTTAATGCAGTTCTGAGGCTTCCTTCTATATCTCATGCGACTCCCATTGGTGTGAAGGTGGGTAGCAGGTAGAGACTAGACCTCCAAAGATTCTAGAAATGCCATGATGATGCAGTACTGCATCTTGCACGTAAAACGCTTGCTTACTTGTGTGTGAAGTTAATACTCATTCCCACTCCATATCCAATTTCTCTTGCACAATACAGTGTTTTGTTTCCTTCTAATATCTAGGATAAGAAGCAGTTCCCTCTCGTTTAGTGATGCCATGTCTCTAAATTTCCAAGCAGATACGCTATTAATTCTGCATCTTTCAATGGAGATGTCTCATTATGAAGACTTAGGCATGTAGATCTTTTGGGTCTAGTTACTTTCTGAAACCTGTCTGAATAATACTGTTTAGAAGTCAGATGCACTTTCAAGTCCTGTATTTGGAGCAATAGAATACAAGTTTGTATATGTGTGAAATCCAGGGCTACCAAAATGAAATAACTTGTCTAGAAAACACTTCATATTATCAAAGAAAGTGGCAATAATGGCAATAATAATGGCTGAATTCAAGTAAACGTATTCTGACTTTTTGAAACAGGTAGAAAGAGTGCTCAGGGAAAGCTTATTCCAGGCCACAGCTGTACAGTAAATTGTGAGTTTGGAATCAAGCTAACAAGATCCTGGGTGGAAGGGTGGGAATGGGGTAAGGAGAGGGAGATCATTGTTTAAATGCACTCTTCTCTCCATTCAGGCTCTTTTTGTCTTGTTTGTTGAGGATTTTCAGTAGGCATTAGAAGACGTAGGATAGCAATACTTGAAAATACAGATTTCAAAGTAGAAGGTTTTTATTGAAACAATTAAAAATGAATGTTGTTTACTGTGCGTGTTGTCCAATGCTATAGCAAATTCAACAGGCAAAACTGGATTTCAATGGCTGTGAGTTTGGACAAGAGTGGTAATTCTGTGGGAGTGCTTTAATCTGTATCAAATAAGGCTTTATTAATGCCTCAGGCCTGATTGCGAGTAGTAATGCAGCTTTAAGCACTTACAGTAACCACTGGAAAACTTGTTTGTTGAAAGAAGAGGTATTATAAAATCAATCAGGTATGAAAATGCAGTAGAATAAGTATTTTGCTACGTTCTGTGACTTCTCATAGAGGATTCTATGACTGTCCAAATGCCCATGGTAAACTTTGCTGTGAAAGTCACAGGCTGCATGTGTATGTGTTTAGTTTTCCTAGAACTACTGACTAGAAGAGAAGGGGAAATTCTGCTGGTTTTATTCTGTGGGAAAGTGCCAGTTCAATGTGCCAGTATTGTTTTATTCAGAAATACTTTTGAGCACATAAAAATAACATACATGATGTTCATTCTTTTCCTGCCTTGCCAACCATCTTGAATTTTTATCTTGTATTCATTTTGAACATCTGTCTTGGTTTAATGGAAATAAATGTTGTCAATTTAACAAGTGTGGGAGTGTTTTCTAGATACTTGTAAGAGTGTAAACATTGCTTGATGGTCACAGTCATCTGTATTTGTGATTGCAGCATCGCAGTGCAGGCTTTTTATCTGTCGAGGACAGGATATCACTGTATGCAGAGCTACTCCAAATCTACAAGATCTCAAAGGAATTTTTATCTGCATTGAGTTTTGAAACTGGATTAAAAGTTCACGAGTGAGCTGCCCTACAGATGACCCAAGTATGCAAAATGTCAAACTAAGCCATGTTTAAAAGCCTTCCACTGCCACAGTACTGATCATACCATGTAAACAAGTTGTTAAACCTATCAGTAGGATTAGTTTCCATGATTCTGCTTCTAGAAATTGCCGTATGGGTGTCCTGTATATGTTCAGTTGGTATGCTGGGAAGGCTACAGTGTACATCCTGTTGTCACTTGCTGTATGGTGGAGCTGTGTCTGTTTACTTGGTGTCCAGAAGTCTTGGAGAAAGAGCTGGAATCTTATGTTCAGTAGCTGTTCCAAGAGAAAGAGACAATGTGTTAGGAGAAATGTGGACATACAGTTGACTCAGTCTGCAAACATAAATCTATGAATAGCATGGGCATATTTGATGTGACTGAGAGGACTCTTCCCTTTGCCAGAAGGGAATCAATTTTTTGAAAAGCATTGCTTTCTCTTCTTACTGAGTGTATGGACACACTGCATTGTGTTGGGAAACTGCTTCTGTGCACCAGATGCTTGCTTGAGCCATGCGTGGAGTTCCCTGCTTCCATTTTGGCACTTCCCTCTCCACTCGAAGCAAATGTAAAACCTTAAGTTACTACTTACATGAAAGAGAGCGGTATACATAAACATACACTGAAGACATTCCTCCTGCAGCTGTTCTTGGTGAAATCTAACTGTATGAACTGTGCCACTATGTTCTGTGGGGCTTTTTTCTCTATTTCTTGTTAATTAGGAACTAAAGAAGACTTCTGTAAAATTTATCTTGCAACAGGAACAGATTTACTGTTGAATCCCCTTGTGGCTACAGCTATAAATAAAACCAGCCAAAGGCTCTTCCAGGCTTGAGGCCAAGTGACAGCCCAGACTGGCTGTGTCCCTGAGGTTAATGTCTCATACTGTCTTTGAGCATCATGGAAGTAAGGTTGATGGGAATCATCAGCCAGTCTGAAGGCTACAGCAACAGACAGGTGCACAGGGCTGCATGAGCTCCTCAACTTTGGAAATCACAGGGGCTTTGAATATTGATTTGATATGTGCTGCTGCAAGTGGGCAGCATCCTCAGCCTGGGGAGGACTCTTCGCTCCCACAGAGCCTTTAGTAGATGTCTGCCTCTTGTAGAAGTGTGTGTCCTGCTGTTTTCCACTGTTGTGTCCTACGTGCTCAGCGAGCAGGGCTGTCTGTGGTGATATAGCTGGCTGCTGGGATGATATGTTTTGATTAATGGTGGTCAGTATCAGTTGAAAAAAACACTGTTTCCACCACCCCAACCTTTCTGGGCTGTGTTACTGTCTGTTCTATAGCTTGTTTGATTTTGCGGATCATCTCACCTTAAGTGCATATCTCCATTCTCCTTTTCCCCAGTGTGCTAAGTGTAGAAAACAAACAAACTTCATCTGAGCTCTGTCATGGGCCCGAATCCATTATGGAACACAGGTGGCAATGGCTGAGACTGTTGTGATGCTTCTCTTTGAGTTTGGACTGCTGATCCCTGAGAGCAATAACCAAGCCAGAAGGAAGAATATAAAGATAGAAGTTTATAAAGAGTGGGTAACAGTGTTATTTGCATCCAAACAGCAATTTTTATTCTACACCTGCCTGTAGGTGATCTTTAACTTACATTTGGTCTGGGGTTTGTGTACACTAATGGCCTACCTCTTTCAGCTTCCAGGCTGCCTGAACTTAGACAATGAAGGAGATCTTCAGGAGTTTTATCCTCTAAGGTGTTATGCCACTTCTTATTGCTTCCAGCTAAAAGAAGTCCCAGAAAATGTTGAAGCTGCTTTGCTTGTGATTTGGAGTACCCAAAAAATAGATCCTCATTAGTGGATTAAGATTCCAGGACATAAATATTTCCAGTGGTCAAGAGGCTTAGTTGCTAGAAGAACTTTTTGGTACAAATGTCAGCTTATATAGCCTCTATCCTGGCTGTGACAGCACAAAGGGGTGTGAAGCTGTTCAGGATGCAGATCAGAACCTTCTCTTCCCTTTTCTTCTTCCCAGGAGGTATTTTGTGCACAGATCTGTGTCTGTACTTTGCCACATAAACTTAACAAAGGCCTGGCCATTGTGGACACAGGGAACAATCAAACAGGGGAAGAAAAAAAGCTGTCTGAAAAAAAGCTGTCTGAATTGCCCCTAGTAGTAATGCTACCAGATGCATAGTCTTGGCTGGATGTGGCCTTTGTTCCAAAGAGCTGGTGCTCATGATTGAACTTCTTTTAATATATTTTTAATCACTTCTGCTTGAATTGCTCCCACATTTCCATTTCAATAACGTAAGGCTGGGAAAGCCAATGAAAATTTAATTTTCAGTTATTATATGCAATTTCATTATAGTTTGCATTTTCATTCAAGCTCTAGTAATTACTTTAGTATCCATAGTGACAAAACATGCGAGCACAAACATGAAAAGACCTTGGTCTGGCAGCAGCTGCCTTACTGAGTAATCAGTTGCTCCTTTGAATTAAAGGTATATTTCCCTCTAAATGTTTGAAACAAGCTGCATGATAAGCACTATCATTTGTAGCCTTTGTAAGTTCTGTGCAAGTTTTTAGTATCTTTTGGGTTTTGGTGTGGAAACTTCATTGGAGTAAAATGTTTTAACTGCCTGCTAAACCTATTTCAGTGTATACACCCTTTTAAATACTAGGCATGCTTCAGAGGTGTTTGTTTTCGTTGCATCTAATAGTATCTGCTGGTTTTGCAGCTGGAATTCTGTACTTATTCCTTGTGGAACAGAGTTATGAGAAAATTCTCTGCATCCTTAGGAGATCAAAAGGGGCAATGCTGATCTCTTTGCCTTTTGACATCCCATTTAGTTTTCTTTACCAGGCAATATACAGGTTTCTCTCTTATTGGTCAGGACATCCTGCTAATTTATTTATTATCATTATACTGAATATTAAAAATAGACTTTATCTGTGCTGTAACATGAAAAGTTGTATTTCCTTATTGGTTCTTTTTATTGCCCCAAAGGGACTTTGATCCCACAAGCTGAAAACAATAAGCACATTATATAGTTTGTGGATTGCTGTTGAAGGCTCATTCCGATCTTTTGCCTTGTCCTTACTGAAGCATTTGTCAAAATAACAACAGACTTGTATGACAGATGAAATGATCCTTTACAAGTGTTACATATGAGAAGCAACAATCCTGTTTTCAGTAGGATATTTCTTCTGGAGTATTCATGGCACTTTCTGTATCTCTGGTTTTTGCTTTGATCACTTGGGTTACGCTCATCGGTCTTGATGCACAAAGTAAGTAGCGTCATTATTATAGATGCTTGTGTGTCTGTTCCTGCTTTTATTGAAATTGAACAGAATTAGATTTATTAAATTCATGTAAATCACAGTCTAGAAGATTGAAGTATGTTGATGTGTTGACTGATAAAATAGCATCTAAGCAAGCAATATAGTGCCGATGGATGTGATCAGTGGACTTTCAGGGGCTCATTGATCACAAGCTGAAAACCACTGCTCTTGTATGTACAGTGGATTTTACAAGTTCTCTTTGAACTTTTTTGGGTTTGGTGGTTTTATATCTGCAGTAGACATTAAATAAAATACCTACAATGAATTCCAGTCTGAGGCTTTATAGTTTTGAAGTTGGGATCACTTGAATTCCTTGCTGCTGTTATTCTGCTAGATTAGATTGGAGTAGTTATGGGTTTACATCTGTTTTTTGTCGGAGTGGTAAGGACTCCATTAAACTGTGAAACTGTTGAAAACTGTGCTATCCAGTAGCTGATTCTGGGAGTAGAAATGGCATTTGCATTCCTAAACTTGAGGCATTAATATCATTTTGGCCTTTCAGCCTTCCTAGAGGATCTTCACAACAGTGAAAAGGCTCAAGTGCCTTCCCTTTGCTTGTGGTAGGTTCAGAGGATCACCAGGAAATTGCTGAGGGAAATTTTTTCTTTGGGTAAATAAGCAACAAGGGTTTTTATTTAATGACTGAATTTCCTTTATTCAACTGTGACATAACATTCCAACCAGTCCCAACTTCCCATTTTTATTAATCTTTTATAGTAATCCTGCTTTTCTAAGCAAGCTTTTGAATACTCAAAGGTGGACACAGTGAATTAGACCCATCACCTGCAGCTGTTGACTATGAATGTATTCTCTAGGGTTTTGTTCAGTCACTTGGCATTCAGATCTGTCCACCGCTCACTTATAAGTGAGATCCTATGGAGTGGTGCAAACATGAAGGCACCTGCCTAGCCAAGCAAAAATAGCTCCCTACTTATTTTACCAGCTACTGCTTTGAATACACAGTAAGGAGGGCAAGGAGAAGAGTGGGGACACCCTCAGCATTGGTGCAAAGCTGCAGGAGACCACAGAAGAAGCTGCGCAGGTATCCATAAGAGCATAGATTGCATTATGGCAGCTTTGTGAGTAATTATGGTCAGGGAAGGAGGAAAAAATCTGGTGGGTTTCTGGATTTCTACGTTTAGAGTTTGCAGATCTAGGGAAAAAGTCACTTTTTGTCAGGGAAAATGTGAAGAGAGGGCACTGAATGAAAGCCATTTCTCAGGAAAATAGCCTGTATTTCCAAAGTGCCAACTTCTATAACACTGTAAGGAGAATGCATTTCAGGTAAATCTGTCACTGTGCCTTTACCCTAAGCTCTCGGATTCTTGCTAACATTTCAGTGATGAATAGCTTTCTGTTTACAGCGCTCTTGGGAGCAGAAAACATTTGCAAGGCCATGGTACAAAAGTAGTTTCGATTATGATTTCCATGGATGGTTCAGCAGGAAATTAACCAAGAGTGATTCATTACTGTTAGGCAATCAGCTTCAAGTTTCAGTCTGGTCAGGGTACAAAGGAAGGACAATTCTGTAGCTGGATGTTTTCACATCCTTTTCTTAAGCTGTGAAGTTCTTCGTTGTAGAACTTCTTTAGGTGAAGATAAATTGGGTCGAAGACACTGATGTTTACCTACTCTATGTAATGGATCATTTTAAACCCTGGAAATCATGTCAGGGTGCCACCATGATGGATGTCTTTCAACTTGATTTGAGCTGTGTGCATCTGGTTTTGTATAAAGCATAAGCTTTTTTACCTTACTTTACTTCTGGCAACAGTTCCACTGTGTTGTTTGTACATGAGTTTTCCTTTTCTTTTTAGAAATCACAACTATAGATTGTGACACAATCCCTGAAGAACTCACACTGACAGGCTTTTTGGATGAATTTACAGGTAAAAATCACGATTCCATGCTAGAGTTGTCTGATTTGCTCCCTAATGTGCGTAGTACTTCAATGCTTCACACGGTGTATCTTATAGTTAATCTTTATTAATTCACAATAGGCTTTGTGGCTGGATGCAGCAGCTGCTTACATGGCATACTGATTAGGAGAATCATGGGACTCTGCTGGCCATGATCGTTATAGAATGGTTTGGGTTGGAAAGGACCTTAGAGCTCATCCAGTTCCAACGCCTTGCCATGGGCAGGGACACCTTCCATTAGAGCAGGTTGCTCCAAGCCCTGTTCAAACAAATAAATATAAGCCTCAAAATTCCCTGATCCAAGGCTCTCACTGTCTGTTCAGACAGAGCAGGCAAGGGGAAAGGAAACAAATGCAGAAAGTTTCGATGTCTACAGTTCACCTTGTCCAGTTTTGGTGTCTACAGTTCACCTTGTCCAGTCTGTCCACAAGAGCTGATGTCTTCCTTCCCTCCTACATAAGAAGGAGCCAGTGCCACCACAGCCCTGCTCTGCCTCCAGAGCTTTGCTCCACTCCAGACTGGAGCCACTCTGAATGCCAACTGTTTGTTTTGTTGGAGCAGATGGGGTGCAGAGGAACAAGCAGGCTTGTAGTGCAGGGAATTACAGGATTGATGCTAGCCAGTCAATGTATTTGCAGTTTCTGCCCTAGATTACTTTGTTAATGTAGCACACTCTGTGTTATTCTAATGATTATTTAATTTGTGCAGCCTAACAAGGTTAACATTAATTTACCCCCACATTTGTAGGCTTCCTTAGCCCTAGCTGGCCAAGTGTGATTGTGCCTTGGAGACAAAAATCCCACACTAGGGGAAGTCCAGTGACTGCTGGAGAGCTCGGTGCAGATGTGGTTTTGTTGTTTACATCGCAAAAGCAGTCCAGAGGATAACTCCATCCTCCTTTTCCTCCCACCACTAACTAGAGAGGTTACTATTGTTAGCTAAAGGGTCAGGCTGTCTGTGGCTACACTGCCTGTTAGAGACAACCCTGCAACCAGGATTTGACTTGCCTCTGTATGTGTATACAAAATGATCACAGAAGGCAAAACATTAAATATTATGGCCAAAACATTCCCTTCAGGAACAGATTCAGACCAATCATTCTGTGCTTATTGCCATTTGCCTGGACTTTCTCCTTATGCGTTAATTATAGACCAGTATCTTTGGGCTGGTAGCTAACATCATTCCAGACACTCCCTGCTGTTGGAAGAAGACAAGGTTCCCTTCCTTCATGCACTTAGAGACCAAGACCACAAGTCTATATGTAGACATTGGAGATGGGACTGTTACAGAAAGAGTTTACTAGCCTAAATGATGGAGTGATGGAGTACAAAACCAATAAAGTAAGAAACAAACACAGATAGCAAGTTTCCTGAAGCTTGTGGAAAATATTCAGGATGTCCAGGAAAGATTTTGGAGGGGAGAGAGGATTATAGGTTTGCAATCCAGACAACGTGTTCCATGAGAAGATAAGTATTGTTTCATCAACATACATACATTGATAATACGAGTAAGGTAACTTCAATAGAATTTCCCATAGCACCACACTGGATGGCTTAAAAGGATCCATTTCAAATGCACGTTCAAACACAGATTTGGTGTTTAACCAAACAAGTAGTACATTCACTGCTGAAATGATAGTGAGTCCAATATGAATCATGATAATTACAAATAAGTTTCCATCTATTTGAGACAACAGTTCCTAAATGCATGGTTGTAGAAAAACACATTAAAATTGATTCTTAGGCTGCACTTTTCATGTTACGGTGTTCTGTACATCTAGGAACAGATTAAAGGAAGGACCATACACTCACCATTCTGTACCAAAATCAACATTTAAACTATGACATGCTAGAATCCAGATTCACACTGGGTTTTATATGCTTGGTTCAATTAAGAGTTAGGAAATGCCCTTGTGTTGGATGATACTGACACTGATCCCACATAACCCTGACCAGCCTCTTGCTCATTTTGATTCCATTCCTTGACTTCAGTTACATTTGGATTACACTTTCACACTAAGTGTGGAAAAAACAGTTTTGCAGCCAAAAGCTATTTGCAGAAAATGGTGGAAAATTAGGTTTAAATTTTGCCAAGGTTTTTAATTCTGGAGATACTGTTGCAGAGTGGGGAATACATTGGGAAAAGTGGGTTTGTGTGGTTTTAAAAGCATATCAATACACTTCCATGGAGTACATAAGGGGATGTTAAGAAAGCTGATATTTTAGTTGAAAATACCAAAATAATACAAAATGTAACCAAGGTAACCAGAATGCAGTTGTCAACGCACACGAAATGAACCTATGGATTTGTTTTCCATAAAGCCATCTAATTTGTTATGCTTTCTCTTACAGGTGTTATAGAATGGATTACAAATATCCCACCCAATGTAGATTTGAAATTAAGTGAGAATCTGTTCGCTGAACACTTACTCTATGTGGAGCTGGTGTATGATTCTGGATCTAATAATGCAACAGTGAGGACTCGTAAGCCACTGGATGTTGATACTATTGAGGTATTATTCTCACTGCGTGTAAAACCTGGATATAAAGATTCTCTTGACAGGTGGAAAAAAGGTGGCACTAAGACATTAGTTGTAATTGCTTATTCTCTCATCAGAAAGAGCAGTGCAGGCTTCAGTATCTACCTCTCAGTACTGCCTGTTAAATGTCTTCAGTTTCCTATACCTGTAAACTTACCTGATACCTGACAGTCAGACAGGTTCTTCCCTAATCGTGTCTTGTCACCTTAATGAAAGTTGTAAATCCACAGTTAAGATAGGTGTCACGTTCCTTAAAACATCCCTCAGTAAGAGGAATTATTTCACCCAAGTGAGACTGATTAGCTGTAATTTGGTAGAAGGCAGGCTTTAATCAGATGAATATTTATGCAAGTGCTTAACTTCACACCTGAATAGAACCATTGGCTTCTGCTGGTTGATGCACAAAAGGAGAGGTCTTGCTTCCTAGGCCATTCTTGCTCTATAGGACTACCAAAAATAAAGCAATATTATTGTTTTCCTGGGTAAAGTTGCTTTGGCATGTGAGAATGGTGTAATTCTGCAGAGTAACTGGAGGCTGTTATACAAGTACTATTTCAGAGTAGCACCATACTCGACAGAATTGACCCATACCTATTTTAAATATCACTGTTACAACCAAGATTTCCAGCTGATAAAAACATACTTACAGCTTTTACATTCTCATTTGGACATTTTCCACATGGGTTAAAACACTTTTTATGCTGCTTATACATATTCTTGTATTCTCTGGCAATTCTCCACCAGGGACAATGGTCAGGTACAGGGGTGGTAGGATCTGGGTGGGTGGATAGCAGCAGTAGATGAATGGTAGCCAAATAAACTATAATTAATAATCTGAAACAACTGCTATATATTCAAGGCTGGGTTGGACAGAGCCTTGGGTGGCATGGTTTAGTGGGAGGTGTCCCTGCCCATGGCAGGGGGTTGGAACTGAATGATCCTAAGGTCCTTTCCAACCCTGACGATTCAATGATTCTATGATTCAGCATTATAAACAGTGTGTTTCGGGACAACACACACGAGGATCCAGCTGCCAGAAGTTGTTCTGTATTATTTTGACATGAACATTCTTTGACAATCATATTAACAGGACATAGATTGTATTACTTATTTGCCCTTTTGTTGATTTTTAGGGTGTCCATCTCTTCTACACCATTGTTTGCCAACGGATTGGAACGGTAAATGACAGATATGTTGTATAAAGTATTTTTTTGTCTAAATTTAATGTGAATTATTGTTTTCTGAGTTACTATTTCATTTACCAATATGATGCAGGGAGTTAAGAGTACCTTTTAGAAGTTGTATTTGTTTAAATGTGCTAATTTGTTCACAGAAAAACCTAAGGTAAATCTCAAAAAGTTCATTTAAAGATACTTTCACAAACTTTCGCTCCGTTGTTACACGTGGTAGTCTGACTTTCTCTTTGCAGTTTTTAGAACTGAAGTGGTCTCTCTTCAAAGATCTCATTTTAGAGAGATGAATCATTTTAGATGATGAAATATTAGCAGTATGCTGCTGCCTCACTGCTGTCATTTCTAATGTATCTTTTGCTTCCATTATGAAGAATAATGAGGTAGAGAACAAGAGAAGCTTAATTTTGGAAGATGTAAATGACAATTCACCAGAATTTCTCCAATCTCAGTACAGTGCTTCAATATCAGAGGTGGGTTATGGCAAATGTTGATGTTTTTTCTTGTGATATTTTCAAGTTACTTTTTTGGGCCAAAACATATGAGGCTCTAACGTGATCACACTGATATTAGATCATGACATGTACTTTTCTGGAGCTTGTGTACACATTGCTGTGAGTGTGGAAAAGAATGGCTGGGTTGGATGTACAGCTGAAGGCATGGGGCGAATAAGATACATTCAGTTATCTAACCTAAAATGGAAATGGGAAGTGAATTGCATAAGCTAAGGAGGTGGCACAGCCAAAAGGGGCTGGTGACTGAGCATTTGATGGTCTTTATTTCCCCTAGGTAACTGCAATAGATGTCACAATTATAAAAGTGGAAGCTGTGGATAAAGATTTTTCACCTCAGTTCAGTGCCATCACTTACAGTCTTTTGGTGAGTGCCTTCTGTTTGTCACAGACTGTGAACACTACATTCCACACAAAATACAGCCGGGAATGTGGTCCAAGCAAGCTTTCTTTCAGGCACATGTTCCAGATTACAAACCTGCAAAAAGCTAGCATCAGAAAGACCATCTAAAATGAGAACCTATACCACAGAATCAGCCTAGCATGCAGTGAGCCCTGAGTCTTGTTTCTTAGCATGCGTGAAATGCTTTGTGGCACTGTTCAGCTACAGCTGAAGAACTCACTGGTCCTATTTAGAAGCAGGAGTGAAACAGATCACCCTCTTCTTAAAGTCTGTATTTGATTTGCTGTCGATCTCCGGTCTTGATGAGGTGTATAAGTAAGACAGTTGAAGTAAGATTATTTCAGCTAACACTAGATATCTGCAGTGGAGATCTTCACATCTGATCCTGCTTTCTCTGCTCTTTTTATAGTGGTGAAAGGAAGCTGAATGCCATTCATCTGATTTGCTTTTAGTTATCATCCGTTGAATGAGATAAATCAGATGGAAAGTCTAATGGCATTGATGAGAGTGGCAATAGAACGTGTTGAAGAGGATCGGTATTTTCATTTTCAGTGGGGGTGGTTGAGAGATTCCTGGTCCTTCATGAAGAATAGTCCAATAATAAAGGTAGTAAGGGAAAATTAAATGTAATTCATTGTTAATCATGTAAATTATGTGATTTATTTATTTAATAGGGTCCAAACTCTGATTACTTTAATATAAGGGAAGGAGATGGAAATGTCATGCTGAAAAAAACACTGGATTACAACAAGGTCAACCTTTTCAATCTAACAGTCCAAGCAAAGGTATGATATAAATTAAAAGAAGAAAGAAGGAGTACCCCAATAGTTCTACAGTGATGTTTCCTTTGTTATAACATCCCAGTTTCTACTGATTTACAGCTTGGGGAGTTCCAAGCTAAAAGTTGTGTCTGCATCTTGGTTTATACTGCAGAAAACGTAACACATCCTTAATATTTCAGCCATTGTTTCAGTCTCCCATTCAAATACCAGCCCAATTTTCCTTCTGTGTATTTCTTTGACTATACTTCTTGTACATATTTATTCTTTACTATTCTAACATATATTTATCAATTAATTCTGGCAGATCTACCCTATTTTTGCACACCTCACCACCTGCAGTCTTTCTGAGCGTCTTTTTTGAGATCTGAATCTATATTTGCCTTCAGTTCCTTTTAGAATTAAAAATAAGTAATTTTGTCTGTATTATCTAATTTGATAACTATAGTGATATCTAGCAAATAGTACAGCTGCAGCAAACGCACTGTTACTACATTCTATGTGGTACAGTGTAACACCTACCTGATATAAGACTAACAACCAAGAACAATTACCTTTTGGTAGTGCTATTCATAGAACTGGATTTCTAGAAATGGAAAAGTCTACCAGGGTGAGAGGTGTCAGGTTAATAATGCTTAGACACTACAAAGCACATATTATATGTTATAAATAGTACATACAATATTATTATGTTCTGCTGTACTTTCTGCTGAGAAATGTCTCTTTCATTACAATATTTCTCATTTTCTTCCTTCTCTTGGGATGCAGGAATTAATGGGAAACAACAGTGATACTGCATCACTAGTAATTGACGTCCAAGATTATGATACATTGAACCCCTATTTCAGTCAATCAGTGTACAATGGAAACATCAGTGAAAACCAGGTAAAAGCTTTGCATTGACCGCTGCAAATGTAAGCAGGTTATTGCTCTCTACAGTGCTTTTCTTTTGAGGATTCCTCATCACTGAGCAGCATAAGATGGAGGGCTGCTTTGTTTTGTGCCAACTGGGGAATTGTAAAGTTATCAGCTGTACACTTCCAAGAACCAGGTTAATAGGCCACATATTATATGAAACATAAAACTTTCTGGTACAGAAACAGGTTCCTTTGTGTTTGGAGGAAAAAGAGGGAGAAGACCCCACAAAACTAAGCAAGTGTTATAACAAGGCTTTTGCTGTAAACTTGGAAGGGCAGCTGACTGCCCATCAGTTCTGGAACTGGCTGCCTGATTTTGGTTTTAAATAGTGTATTTCCTATATATTTCATTGCAATCAGGTAGGCAAACTAAGAATCTGAAAAGTTAACTGTGGTTTATATTATATTGTAATTATTTCCTGTATAGGGTGGAAATTTCTCAGTGGAATGTATTTGGTTAATTCAAGATTCTGTATGCATTGATAAAAACAGTAATCACGGTACAATATTACTAGAGTAATGCACTAAATATAATTATGTTTTCTATTATCCTTTTTTATTTATCGTTATCTTAATTTTATTTTATTGTAAACCACATGCTTTTGATGTTATTCCTTTGGTGTCCCTTTTGTTAGAAGCTCATCTATTATTGTCTGAAAGGAATCTTTTTAGATCTTCTAAAATGTTTTTATCTTCCAAATAAATTACTATTTGCATTAGGGTGGGAATGGAAATATTCCGTGTTATTAACATGAATTCCATCAGTGACTACTGCCGCATAGCCTAGTGTTTCTCACAGTGTATCCATCAGGTTATTTTGGTCATCATTTTCCTCTGTAAAGCATGTCTGACTGAGGTACAATTTTTTCTGGATCCCAGTGATTAAATACATGTTTCTTGTTTCTACAATCAAAATTGTGACTTAATTAGTTATCAATTTAATGTTTATGTGTAATGTTTTTTCAAGTTAATCAAGTTCATATATGTTTTCTAGGTGGGCCCTTTGGCTGTTCATCCAGAAAAGATACTGGCTAAAGATGGAGACACAGGTATAAATGAAAAAGTACTTTACAGCATCAAACTAGGTAAGAGCCTTTATTTTCTTGTAGACATTCACACAGTTATTTGAAGAGAATGATAAGGAAGTGCAGTGTTCAGTCAGATGTCTTAACTGCATACCTCTTCACTACATTGCTTCTCCATGTCCTACACTGACTTAATTTCAGTCGGTATAGCTACTTTAAAAATGTTTAGATGTTCTTAACCTCTCTCTAATAAACAATTCTTCAAGAAAAATGTAAGTCAGTTTAAGCTTCCGTTTCATCAAAGGATTTCCATTCAGAACCAGAATTCCATCAGGAGCTTTTTCTCCTACTGATAGAACTGCTAAAAGCCCCTGAGATGCTTAATTTGAGACCCTTGAAGTGTGAGAGAATTATTTAAGAATTGTTTTGAGGACACAGTGTTTGAAAACAAGCTTTTTATCCTGAATGCTTGTTCATTTTTTCTGTGGCTGAGAAGATAACAGTCATAAAAAGGACACATCTTGCTTCCTGTTCTGGTTCATCCTTATTAATCTATCGCAATTTGTTGCTTTGCAGTGGAACCCACGGCTTATAGCAACAACTTTATAATCGATACAGACACAGGAGTGTTGGAAGTAAAGACTGCACTTGACAGAGAAGAATGTCCATATCTTCTTGTGGGCATTCAGGTAGTGACAGTTTTAGAGTTCAGTGTGTTAATACTGAATCTTGATTTAATAAAATAATATATAAATGGCAGGGGGTCGAAACTGCATGATCTTACAGTCCTTTCCAACCCTAACTATTCAATGATTCTATTCTATGATTCTAAATCATGGTTGCTGTTAATGTACTTCTCCTAGTAATGCTAAAGGGCAGTTGGTATCAAGACTCTATCCTGCCATTTAAAATGCAAATAAAGGAAAACTTCATTCACTGAATATATGCAGTCATGTCATGTCCTTGTGTTAAGATGCAATGGCTCACTGTTATCAGGGCATGGAATTACAGCTATAAACTCTTTGTTTTCTAGGCAAGCCAGCAAGACAATACTTTCAAAACAGCTGATGCAGCAGTTCTGGTCACTATTGATGACGTGAATGACAATTATCCAGCTTTGTCACAATCAAGTTACAACACCTCAATTCCAGAAAATTTCCCAAATGGGATGGAAGTTCTTCAAGTAACAGCTACTGACAAAGATGAGGTAAAATGAAAAGGTTGTTACGGTTGCTACAAATACTGCATTTCTAAAATACAACGCAAAATGCATTTGCATTCTACAGGCATAGTGAAAAGTGCTATAGATCATTTTTCCCCCAAGTATCTAAATATGCTTAAATAAAAGAACCTATATTTTACTTCTTTAGAGGGCTGAGTACTAGAGAATAAATTGGCTGTCTCTGAAACTCCTCTGGTTGGCATAAAGACCCAAATATGAAAGTGCGAAAGTGCAGAATGGGCACCCTCAGCCTGCGTGATCCGTTTCTTCCATGTTTGCTCCTCTTCCTTTTTTTGGGACCTGTAACCTCAATTAAAACAGAAAATTAAATGCTCTCCATTTAATTTTCTGGAAAATAAAAAGAAAGCACCCTAAGGGATTAGCTCTATGATTGTCTTATTTAACAACAAATATCATTACTCTTTGCAGGGAGGCTTCCAGGGAACGTTCATCCTCACTCCAGCGGAGAGTCCCTTCCAGTTAAGTCAAGATGGCATCTTAACTGTGAGGAACTCCACACTGTTGGATAGGGAGAGAATATCATCCATTCACCTGCAGGTATTAGAAATAAGCCTACTCCTTTCCAAAGCAACCTGAGGCAAACATGTGCTATCTGATCTGTCCTGGCAAGAAGCTGACTCTGATACGGATCAGCAGCTTCTCTGAAGAATCAAATCCAGGCTTCCACACTGGGGCTATTTGGAGGGAATTACCACTAGTGATACAGTTTACTCAGCTTTCAACTGTTGTTCATCCTTCTTACTACTTATAGGGCATACATTGGAGCAAAGCAGTAATTTTACTTCATCATTTTTAAAGGTCACCGGTAGAGATCATTTGTCACCTTACGGTGAGGGACACTCTGCAATCAACATACTATTGCTAGATGAAAATGACAACAGCCCAACCTTTAGTGGCACACCTTATAAACAGGATATTTTCAACAACATGACTGAGGGCATGTCCATTCTTCAGGTACTAGAAGTACTAAGTGAAAATGGCATTTTTATGGGCTGAATGTGCGCATGAGTCCTTGTCTAAACTTACGTATTGGCCCTATTGAATAAGCAAATCTTCCCTGAACTCCTCAGAGTTCAGAAAAGATCCACCTTGCATTTAAAAGCTTGTACCTGTAAATATTCCATAATCACAGTGTCCTGGATGCTCTAATCATACCCCAGGTCTGGAATAAATGGTCAAGGATTTTATTCTTGATCTTAGATACTGTGCACCATCCTGAATTCTACAAACATAAGGCAGAACGTAAGATTCTTCTTGTTGTAAAGTGTTGAATGAAAACTCAAAGCTACTAAGAAGGAGAAAAATGACTGCTATTGCTGAACCCATGACATTTGTTAATGTCCAGAAATTGAAACAATTGTAGAAACTTTTGAAAGGCTGCTGAATGCTGAAGTGTTGTGGATATTTTTAGATATGATATACATGGTATGATAGTAAATCAACCATTTAACCAAATGAAACAGGAAACCAAGATAAAAATCACTTTTGAAGGTGAGATACATAGAGTCACTGTCAAAACTCATACCTACTGATGTAGATCTGCTGATTTAATGGATCCTGATGTAATCTCTACACTAAGGCAAAACTATTTTTTCCTCCAGGTTGCTGCTGATGATCCCGATGAGGGTATAAATGGAGAGATAAGCTTTATCTTAGCTGGTGGCAATGAAGATGGATACTTTGAATTGGATACATCCACAGGGCAAATCAGTTTAAAAACAGTAATCCCATTAGGAGTCAACCAGCTTAAGAACTTTGTCTTGTGGATAACAGCTATTGATGGTAAGACAGAGGTTTAGTACAGGTCAACACAGCTATTCCTGGTGTTTTGTTTCGGTTTTTTGATGGGGTTTGGTTTTGGTTTGGATTGGCTTTTTACTGAGGGGATGCTGCCAAAACAGGTTCCCAGGCTTAAGTTTAAAAATACGATGTATTTTATCTGCTTTTGTTTGTTGATGATAATAAATAAATAACAGAGTAATATATATATATTGTATGTATAATAATACATTCTGCGCTATTGTTGTATGCATTCAAGTTCTTATATTGTAACACTCAATAGATGAAACTGATCTTGGATAGGACCTCTCAGTGGTACCATAATAGTAGCAGTAGGGATTAAAACCCCCCTAAAATCAGTACCAGTGGCAATGTGTATGTTTTTTTTAAGGCAGAAGGTATTTGTGCATCTGCTCAGAGATTTTCTTTTGCTTGCAGGTGGGATGATTCCAAGAAGCTCATCAGTGTCAGTACAAATCTTTGCAGTTGGAGATTCCAGACCACAGTTTATTCAGAAAGCTTACAATGCCTCCGTGGAAGAAGGGCTAGCCAGTCCTGTCGAAGTAGAGAGAGTAAGAACAACTTTATTCTATCACTTGTACAGGACATGACAGCAATGGGAAAATCCTGTAGTATATGTGCTCTAAATGTCTGTATTTCTCTGGGTTATGGATAATTAGATGCTGTGTTTTCTTTCCTGCATTCCATATCAATCTCCGTATACATTACATACTGTGTACATTGCTCTGATGAAGCCTGTCACTCACAAAGCCTCTTCAGTAACAAAGCCTATTCTTTCCATTGCAAACTTTTAAACAGCACGTGCTACATTTAACATCAACCCCAAACAAACAAACAAACAAATGAAAAACAACAAAGAAAGGCCAAACATCACCTCCCCTTCTCTTCTCCACAAACCAAATAAACCCCATAACTGCCTGAGGAAGTAAACTTTTGAGCTTAGCCCTTGTTGACTTTGGACAATCTTCAAAGGCTAGAACAGGCAATATTCACTCATCTGTTGATAATAACTCTAAACCCCTGTGACATGATGGAACTAAGAAATGGAGACTTCCCATTGGAGAACTGTCAAAAGAGTATTTTCAAAGACGGCTCTAGACCTTGCTCCTCATTTTGACCAAAAAATGTTCAGCCAAGCAAGAATGCACTGGGATAGCTCCTTCTTAGATACAGTTCTGAACACAGATGAGAGGTCTGATACCAAAGCAGTGAGAATTTAATGTGGTTTACTGTTTTGATTTATTGACTTTCTGTGTTAATTGCTTTTTTCACTTTTACATATTAAGAAGGGCATAACCAAATGTTAAAGTGAAGTCTACTGTTTTTATAATGTATTATATGTATTCACATCTCCTTCTTAGTGATGCTCCAATAATGATGGAGAGTGCTGTATTTTTATGTGCATTGTGGTTTGATTTTTATTTCTTCTAATGAATAAAATCAGTAAAATTAGTTTGGACATAATTAAAATCATTATTCTCTTTTAGACAGTAGCTTATTGGGTTTAATTAATTTATAGATAATATTCTTTATCTTACACAGATGGAGTATGAGTCTGTAAATCCCCAGATACCAGTTAGCTTTCAAGTACTAACGGAATCTGCTGTGTTTGACATCGATGCCAATGGAATCATCTGGACAAAAACCAAGCTGGACTATGAATCCCAGAAAAATTACATACTAAATATTTCCCTGTCAGATGGAAACACTACTGACTATGCTACAGTGTTTGTCAGAGTTACAGATGTCAATGATAACAGTCCTGTGTTTGGTATAACCAGCACTACCATTTCCATTCTGGAGAACGTGCCACCTGGAACCCATATTACCAGTGTGTCAGCTACGGATGCGGATGAAGGGTTTAATGGATTAGTGGTTTATACCCTGAAAGGTGGAGAAGGAAAAATGGATATTGGTACTTCAGGATTAGTTGTGCTGGAAAATGAACTGGACAGAGAAAAACAAGGCTTCTATAACTTAACAGTGATTGCCAGTGACCAAGGCCAACCCCCGCTATCTACAGCTCTCAATTTGACGGTTGTCGTTGATGATGTGAATGACAACCCTCCAGTCTTCTCATCAAGTAGATATGAAACCAGTGTCCCTGAAGATGAAGTGCTTGGAAAGGCACTGCTGACAGTGTCTGCTACTGATTTGGATGCTGGGGCCAATGCTCTTGTGAAGTACAGCATGGTTAGCCAGCAACCTCCAACCTCTTCACCAATGTTTGTTGTCAATTCGACCACAGGTCAGCTCAGCCTGAGTCAGCAGCTGGACTATGAAACCATAAAGCAATTTGAAGTGGAAGTGGAGGCATCAGATGGAGGGCAGCCAAGTCTCAGCTCTACCACTCTTGTTGTTGTGCACGTACTAGATGTCAATGATAACCCACCAGAGTTTAATCAGCCAGCTTACGATGTATTTGTGTTGGAAAACCTGCAAAGGAGTAGTCCTATCTACACATTCAGTGTAACCGATAAGGACGAGGTAGGTACCAAATTAATCTCACCTTGATAAATCAAACTGACATGGTTTTCTCTATTGATCTGCAAAAATGTAGGTGGGCAGAAGGAGATTTCTTAAGTGGTTGGCAATAAACACATTTGGAATCACAAAAACTTCATCTTGCTTTCTATGGAGCCAGGAATAAAAATTCCTTAACCAATGAGGCTAAGACCTTGCACAAAACAGTTTACTGGCTGTATCAGAAAACCTAGGGACAGCTTATCTCCCTATACATGTGTAATCCAGGACAGAAACAGTTGTTAGATTCTGTATACATGTATATGAGATGAATGCATATATGTTACACCCAGTAGAAAGTGGAATTGCCTATTATGTGTTATTGCCTACTACGTCCAAATAATCAGTTCTGGTTTAATATCGCTTGCTTGTATCAGAGAGTATTTATCAGTGCACTTCTGTAATGCAGTCAACCTGCCCTTAGTATCAGCTTAGTCAGGGAGTAAGGTGGTTTGTAAAGCTGATAATTTCTTCTTCTTTAATAGGAAATGGCACAATTTCATTCTGCTTTATAAAAAATCTTGTTTCTTTCTCCCCTTGTTTTACAAATGAATTCCGTATTTAGCCATGGCACTGAGGAATTGGTTTGGAGGAAGAGTCTTCTGGTTTGCTTTAATATTCTTGCTTATGTCGGTTTCAATGAAGCATAAATGGTTCTCCCAGTTCAGACTCCACTGACCTACGTGTAATTGCTGCTTGTGTCATGGAGGTTGGGCTTAGAGAGCTTTAGAGATGGAGTATTTAGGACACAAATAGGGAAGCCCACAGGGGCTTCCACCCACACCAAATTCAGTTTGCCAAAGAAGCCCATTATTCCCAAAGCTCAGGGTGCAAGATTTTATGTATTAAGCCTTGCACAGCACTTGTTCTTCTGTAATGAGAGGTCCTATAAAAAGTCAAATGTTAATTATTTTTAACTTAAATATTGGTCATTTTAATCTTAACTGACCTGTGTTTTCTTTTTAGGCTGGCTTTTCTCAGGGACACTTTATTCATGACAGTACTTTGTTTACTGTGGATATCCCTGGGATACTTTCATTGAGTGACACAGAACTGGACAGGGAGACTACATCCGACTTCACTTTACAAGTAAATCTGGGGACAAGCACTGCAGCTTTGGCTTCATTCCCTCGAACCCTTTCTTGTATCTTCATGAGATAGTTAAAATGGCAATACAGACAACTAAAATTCCATTTCTGTTTCTTGCTTTGGCAGGTATGGGCAGTTGATGCTGCAACGAATGGGCTTAGTTCAAGTGCCTTGTTCCACATCACTGTTCTGGATGTGAATGATAATAACCCAGAGTTTCAGATGCAGCCGTACAGTTTTGAGATTCTGGAAGGAGATTACACGTCGGATGCTCCCACTGGAGTTGGACAAGTGACTGCTACTGATTTGGATGAGGGCGAGAATGCACGAATTACTTATCACTTGTCAGCTGAGGATGGGGATAATCCATACAGCATCCAACAGGTAGGGGTTTGGATATGCTGAAAATGGTGTTTAGGTACTGCTTTTCATGAGTTGGGCTTGCTCAGCCTGGGGAAGAGAAGACTTTGTGGAGACCTTATTGTGGCCTTTTTGTACATAAAGGGGCCTACAAGAAATCTGGAGAGCGACTTTTCACAAGGACACATAATGACAGGACAAGGAGGGAATGGCTTAAGTCTGACAAAGGGGAGACTGCGATTATCCATTAGGAAGAAGTTCCTAATGGTGCTGAGGCACTGGCACAGGGTACCCAGAGAAGCTGTGGCTGCCCCATCCCTGGCAGTGTTGAAGGCCAGGTTGGATGGGGCTTGGAGCAACCTGCTCTAGTGGAAGGTGTCCCTGCCTGTGGCAGGGGGTTGGAACTGGAGGAGCTTTAAGGTCCCTTCCAACACAAACCATTCTGTGAAGTTGCCTGACACAGTAAGAAGGTACATAAGGTAAAAGGATTAAACAGTAACCATTCTAGTATGCATTAAAACCAGCATGTGCTCTCTAGTTTGGAAATATAATTTGATGTTTAAAAACTAAGATATACTGATCAGATTTTGCTTGAAATCTGTACTGTGTTTGTCCAAAGGAGATGATTTCAATCCCTCATCTTTTTTAAGAACTCAGTGTAAAAGAGTTATCAATATGTGCATTGAACAGTATTGCCTTCTCTAGGATGGAACCATTTTAGTTACTGGCTATGTAGACCGAGAAACTAAAGACAAGTATGAGCTGCTGTTGGTGGCATCTGATAATGGAGTACCTCAAAGGCAGGTAAGACAGGGGAACACATTATTCTTTCTTTGCAGCTTCTTTTATTCAGAAATTGAATTGTCTGTGCATTTTCTGAACAATGGTTTCCTCCTCTTGCATACCAGAATTTCACCTACGTCAGCATCCAAGTATTAGATGTGAATGATAACCCTCCTCAGTTTACCAGAGCACAATACTCAGCCAGTGTACTTGTGGCAACAGCAAAAGAAGGAGCGTCTGTACTCTTCGTGTCCGCTACTGACCCTGACATCGGGGATAATTCCCTTATTTCATACAGGTATATTTCTGTGAGGTTAATAAGTATCTTCTGTTAAAGAAGCAGAAGGGTGGTTTCATTTCTCACAAACTCTTTTTATGGTCATAAGAAGATAAGACCTGTTCACAGATGGTTTCCCAGTGCTATAATTGGCAATTATTTTTAAACCCGGGACAAAGGACAGTCATTACTGTATGGTTTAGAGATTATCAATCATGGTTACACCATCAGGACCAGAATACAATCAAATTATAAACTTAGCAACATGAACTGAAAGCCAAGATATGTTTGAGTTTCTGCAATACTGAATCATGTTGGGGCTTCTTCTGCAATTATCTTCCTTCTGAGTTGGAAATAGATGAATCTGAGTGCAGTATCTGCCTTCTTTTCACGGGAAGATCAAAGGCTTGGAATGTAATGGGAACTGAAGGCATGACTGCTGCTGGTTTTGATGGTGTAAGACTTACTTGGAAATTAAAAGGCCAATTTATTTAGGCTAATTACACAGCAATTAAAATCTGTTGCTTAGCCATTCTTTATAAGTAGGCAAATACCATCTGCTGAGTGCTTGTTACAGAAGTAGCAGTAAGTGGATGGCAGTTCCAAGGTCATTAATACAATTGGATATATTGATTTCTCTTTATTCAGCCTCCTGAACCATTCTGATGATTTCCATATAAATAACCGCACTGGTGAAATCACCATCAGCCATAGCTTGGACCACATCACAGCTGACAGAGTCGATACACTGATAGTTATTGCTAGCGATCATGGAGTTCCTCAGCTTACATCAAATGGTAAATGATGTCTTTTCACCTCCTTTTCTTACTTCCCTACATAAACATAACCTTTGCAAACCCTGAAATGTGAAACGAATCCCATCATGCCAAGTCAAAGTGAATTCGGGCTAGAATGCATGTTGCACTTCAGCAAGGAGGAACATTTGCTTTTTACCCTTTGATTTTCTTCCCGGCTGATCACATTAACAGGAAGTTTGGTTTAATAATCCTGGTTAGAAATAAATCTTCTGTATTTCTTGCAGTGCTTATGGTACAAAGCCCAGGACTTCATAGCAGCAGCCACTCTGAAAAGATGTATTAAAATAATAAAAAGAATGTGTGTTTCTCTTTCAATTTTCCTGTGTTTTCTTAGAATTAGAAACATTTAAACAAATTAGAAACTGGCAAGCAGCTCTCAAACAAGATCCTGCTCTTGCAAAAAAACATTCAGTCACGTCGTATTTTTGGTAACTTCATCTATTTTTCGGGATTAGTTTTGAGTTATCATGAGCAGGAGAAACAACCGATTTTCTTGTTATTGGGAGTGTTCATGACAGAATTTGCACTTGGATGGTTTGATGTATATCCCTTCTCTGTTGTTACAAAGGAACTTGGCATAAGATTATTAACAAGCAGCAAACACCAGCTTTATCCCATTGGCTTCAAATTTGTGATCCCTGCTCTCCTATCATATTGAAGCAACACCGCTGAGATCAGTGAAGTGGGGTTATTCTGAAACACTACGCATAAGAGACATCCTTATTGCAATTGATTTTATTTCTTTTTCTTCTCATTCCTCTTTCTGTCATTTTCTCAGTTCCTCAAACAATTTAGGGAAACAGAGAACAGCTCACAATGATTTTAGCAGCGACTTCACCATTTTAACTTTGTTTTCTCTCATTAGCCTCTGTCACTCTCTACTTGCTGGTCAATGACACCAGCTTCGGGCTGACCTTTGAAAGCTCCAGCTACGAGTTCAGCATTGAAGAGAATGAGCCTGCAGGGACTGCTGTTGGCTCAGTGAAGGCCCTGACTGGCAGCATAGCTGTACAAGTGGTGTACTCCCTGAAATCTCACAGTGACAAGTTCTCTGTTGGTGACCAAGGAGACATTGTGGCTCTGGCCGTGTTAGATCGAGAAGAAAGGGACCTATACAGCATCATTGTAGAAGCTGTTGATTCTGTGGTGCCACCCAATACAGCTGTTGCTTTGGTATGGTATATTGCATTTTAAAAAGGAATATAAAATAGGAAGTATATATTAAGTATATATAGTAAGTATAAAATATTAAGTATAAATATTTATGAAATATAATATATATATTAAATATATATGGTATATTGCATTTAAAAAGGTAATATAAAATATTAAGTATATATATATTTAAAATCAAGCAATATCCAGATAAGTATCATCTGTCATTCAAGCATGAATATTTTGAGAGCCTTTTATTCAATTTCCCTTTTTCTCCAAGGAGATGCTACCCTCTTGCAATGCTTTAAACTGTACGAATAGCATCGTTTCCTGACAGTTCCTCTGTGAGCAACCCATAACCAGAGGAACTGATCAACACTAAAGCTGATTCTGTGCATAGTTCTCTCAAATGCATGAGGTAGATGAGCCCAAACCCCTCATATTACTATTCCTGCTCATGTCTTCAGATGTTATCTGACATAGAGACAACGTGTGAGATAATGTGTTAGGGTACATGATACCTCACTTGCAGCAGTTGAGAATAATAAAAATGCCAAGATGCTGAAGTTGTGAAAATGTTTAAAAATGCTGCAGTTGTTATGTATCCCCTTTGGTTTTTGGGTGCCTGATTTCGGCTGGTTGGTTGGGTATTTTTCCCCTATATACTTCTATAGACAAAAATGAATCAAAATTCCCCTTTCAATACTGTTTCTACATTCCAAATGCCTCTTTTTCTTTCTGCTCTTTCTCTTTTATCAAAAACACAGGTGACTGTGAGAGTTAATGATGTCAATGACAATCCTCCAGTTTTCTCAACACTGATTCAAACTAAACTGTCAGCTCCTGAGAACGCGCCTAGTCTAGACTTGGGTGTATTTTCTGCAACTGATCTGGATATAGGAGTTAATGCACTTCTAAGCTACTCTTTGCAAGATGATTTTGCTGGAACATTCTATATTGACAGTTCTACTGGCAAGCTGACAACAACAAAATCCTTAGACAGAGAGACGGTGGACAGCTATGAGCTGAAAATAACAGTAAGTAGACAAATGTGATGCTTTCTGAACATAAAACCAAGAAAATACTGAATCATCACAAGAAAACCACTTTATCTCAGTGAATTCCATCAGAATCCATTAGTGAATTTCGACTGTTTATTATGTTTTGCGCCCAGAGCTTTGTTTTCTGCTGTGTAAATTGCTATTAGTCAATAAATGCCCTCTGAACATCAGATCTTAAAGGTCATGGTCACATAATAGCTTACTGTGAGATCTGCAAAGTGTTCCTGAGTCCATCTTAGACCATACAGTTGCCATACTGCTGTATTGCTTTTACTGCTTTGCCATTCCATACTGTTTGTCCCTTTCCCTTATTTTTTGTCATTTTTCAAATTACGTAGTTAGATATTTTTAAAACACTCGAAATACAGATTTCCAAATTAAAAAGTAGAAGCATAATGTTTCATCCAACATTCACATAGGTATCTATTTATTCTGATTTACTTGATTCTTACTACTATTGCTCAGATTAATTATTGTGCATACAAAGAAGTGTTCCAGCACTGGCCATCATGTACAAATATATTTGAAGGAGATTTTTGCTGCTAACAAGTAATTTAACAGGTCAAGGGGCTTGTGGAATGTGATCAGGACAGCAAAGGAAACACCCTAAAAATTGAATGGTGTCTTCTGAAAGTTATAGAATTAATAAAAGTGAGCACTTTTTAAGACTAATTGAAAATAGTGTATGTGTCTCTATAGATCAGAACTTTTCTACGGTAGATGTTCATGCCATACCAGACCGACTGTGATCTGCCATCTACTAACTACTCTTCACAGCTTGCTTTGTAGACACTTTAAACCCTCAAGATGTAAGGGATTTTCTTATTCTTTTAAATGCCCCATCACAGATATGTACCTGTTTGCTATAGTTTCATGTTGATTAGTGCTGCATCTAATGACATGGCACATCTGATCTGGATCCAGTCTTGCACTTTGATTTGTTCACTAAATGATGCAGAGCATGTGATACGGTGAGGATACCAGCCGCAGGAGGGTACGCAACAATTAACTTGGAGCTACAGCAATGCCATGGGGTGGCAACTCGTCCAGCAGAAAGTCTTCTGAGACAAAGCTTCACATTTTTTGGCCGAAAATTGAAGTGGTAAAATAGTTTTTTTCATCAATGTAATGCTGCATTTAATGACGACTTGTTTCTACACAGGCCACTGATTCTGGTAAACCACCCCAATCTGCAAGCTTAGTTCTAAGCATCACTGTAGAAGATGAGAATGACAACCCACCAGTGTTCCCTCAGAGATCATACTCTGTGACTGTGAAAGAGAATGAGCCTCCAAGTGTGGTATGTGCTACTGAAGAATAAGCAGGCTGTTCTGTGGTTGTTTTCTATATGTACACTTGGAAGTGGCAGTAATCCAATGGTGAACATATTTCTTTTACTTTGTGGAGCCTGGACAATCACACAGCATATTCAATTTATATGACAGCTGACTGCCTTTCTCACTGACTTTTCCTAAGGCACCTTTCCCTCCTGTCCCAAGCAGTGATGCCACGCTGCACAGATCTAGCTTTTCAGAGCAATGTCTTTTAAAGATACTGTAGGTGTTGTGCACATATCCAGCATCCCCCACGTTCTTCCTTCTCTTCTCCCAGTGCATCCATTTCTGGCTCCATATCTGCCTTGCAGATGTGAACTAATGATTTACAGCAATCAAGAAGTACCACCTAGGAGTCTATAACATCTGTTACCCGCCCTGCTCTACGATGTGTCAGTATTCCAGCAATACAATGGATGGCCATATGAGTAATACCATCAGTAAACACTATATAGTTAAATACCAGTTTTGTCTGTGTCTTGCCACTTCTTTGTTCTCCTCTGAACCTGATGGCTTCGGTGTTTGTTTTGCTGTTGCTTTTCTCATTCAGGTTCTGAGTGTAGCAGCCACAGATGCAGATATAGGATACAATGCCATTATTCATTATGCTTTAATTGGAGAGACTTCTTCATTTCTTGTTGGAGAACTTTCTGGAAACATTACAACTCTTCAACCTCTGGACTATGAAAGTCATTCCGAGTACGCATTTCTTCTGAGAGCTTTCAACCCTGGAGAGCCCAGTCTCCAGGACACAGCAAACATTACAGGTAGCCCCAGTTTGCCACATAAAATTTACCTTTGTGTCCCTCAGGGAATATTTCACCATGTGTAATTATGAGGCGTAAGGATAGCCCTCAGTAGAAACACAGTCTGCTCAAGTAAACCATCAGAAATGATGATGTGACCTTTTCACTAGAGCCAGATGAAGTTTTCCTCAGAAAAGGTTTGGCTTGTGTGAAAAATCTTCATTTTTGACAAACTGACATTACTTTTTTCAGTGTATTCACAACATTTTCTATGGCATTTTTGCAGTACCTATTGACATTTTGATTGAAAAGGTTTCCAAAACCATAATTCAGTATTTTTCTGCTTTTTTACAGGAAGCCTGCTAAAAAAATGTTGACCATGATTTTTAGTGCTGTTAAAATAACAGTACTTGATTTCTGGTGTATTTTCCTTAAATCAGTCTACTACCTACCTACTATCTATCTATCTACTTACCTACCTATCTACCTACCTACACATATACCTACTACCTATATATCTACCTACCTACATATCTACCTACCTATCTACCTACCTACCTACCTGCCTATCCATCCATCCATCTGCATCTTTCCAACACAACATAAAAGACTTCTGTGAAGTTGGTATCCTAGTTTTTGCCAGCCCTTCTTTTGACCAGCATGACTGGAAGTATTGATTTATTTACTACTTCCTACAAAGTGTTATTTACATTACTGTACAGCTGCTTCACTAATTGTGCTGGGTCATGTACAAATGTATCACCAAGCAATCCTGTTTCACAGGGTTTGCAATCTGAGCCAAAGACTAGAGATACCCCATGAATATGGACACAGAAGGGAGCCAAGTGAAACAATAAGATGGTATTATTTATGACAGATAGTAGTGACATCTTATTGTTGTCACTATCTGTCATAAATAATACCAACACACTGGCTAGAAGTTTCCCTATTGTAGGGAAACTACTGCTTCAACAGTAATAGTTTAATCCACAAAGGCAGTGCTTTGAAATACAGAAAACAAGATTTCCATCTGGTTTATACTGGAAGAGCTCCAACTCAACCCAGAGGAGCTGTGCTGGTTTATATTTGCTGAAGAAATAGCTTGTAACTGTTTAGGTGCAGTTCCTGTTCACACTCAGACATGGACCTTCTTTTATTAGTTACCGTGGAAGATGTTAATGAAGAAGGACCCATATTTGACAAGCCCTCATACCACCAGATCCTTCTAGACAATTCTACAGCTGGCACACTGGTAGTAGATATCGATGCAAGAGATGAAAACAAGGATTATGATGAAGGCATTTTCTACAGCATTTCAGGTATGTTAGAAAATGATCTCATGCTGTTTATTAGTGGTTACTTGCATGATGCTAAACTGTGCTGCATGACACAAGAATGAGAAGTAATGGTAGTAAATTGAAATAGCAGGTTCTGACTGAAAATAAGGGGGAAACAAGTCCTCTGTAAGGATAACTACCTACTGGAACAGGTAGCCCAGAGAGGCTGTCCTTGGAGGTTTTCAGCTCCTGATGGATCAAAGCTTTGGGCTTCCTATTCTGAATGAATTCATGACTCTGCTTTCAGGCAGGAGGTCGGGCTAGAGGCCTCACAAGGTTTTGAGCCCAAGTGATTCTGAGATGCAGACACAGAATAAACAGAAGCCAGGTATCTTGCTCCAAATTGCATGTACAGATGAAGATTTCAACCCATGTCTCTGAAACCATGCATGTATAATTCTGCCTCTTGCCTCTGCTGGCTCTGTTAAACATCTCCAACACTTGTTTTTCTGTTTTCAGATGGAAACTCAGAAGGCCTCTTCAGTCTTTCCAGTACCACAGGAGAGCTCAGGTTAACAAAAGACTTATCCAAACTGAGTGTTCCTGTGTATTACTCCCTGATAGTCACTGCTACCGATTCAGGTCTGCCACCTCTTTCAACTTCCGTAAAGGTACGGAAATGTTTACTTGTGCAGTTTGTTCCCCAAGTTGTTTTATTCTAAACTGAGTGTGACTACACCAGGAAATGGGTGTTGAGGAGGCAAAAATTATGCAAAATGGGAATTGGAATGTCAGAGTCCCAATTCTGTGTCGAGAACAGGACACAAGACGATTGCAAAGCTATGGCATGATACAATGGTCATCCCATTTCAGAAAAGAAAGTCAGGAGTTCTAGATGCTACAAGGGAGGAAGATGAGAGGAGTGGAGACTTCTGTGCAAGGTCAAAGAGTGGGACAGTCACAGGGCATGTAAGGGAAGTATGTGACTAAACAGGAGACAGCAAATAAAGTGTTCCTTTTTATTTGCCCATAATAGAAGAAAAGATATCAAAATTGAAGACTGAGGAATGTAAACATGATAAAAGAAATCTTTTTTAATATAGTGCTTATGACTCGCTGGCGATCTGCCCCTAAATATCACAGCTTAGCAGAATTAAAAAACAGGGCTAGAAAAGTACATGGATAAGGACATACAGCAAATGATATTCAATAGAACCTTAAAATGTAGACTTCTGAGGCATCGTCTGTCAGAGCATTGGGGAGCAGCTGTCTGGCATCATTGATAAATGAATCACCTTTATTTTTGTGAAGCACCAGACGTTATTTGTGTACTGCCTGTCACCTTTATGCATCTATAAATTCAGCTGTTATAATTTAAAACACTTAGAAGCCCCTGCTCTGGTCACACATTCTCCAGTGGAAGAATTTGTTGCAAATACAGGTCAGTATGCCTCTTCAGGAGCAGTTTAGTTAGAAAAGTCATTTGAAATGTGGCGTCTGTGACAAACTGGAATCCCTCTCTGTATTTAGGAAAGCGTACAGGTGAACCTAAACTGATGAGGCATTTTCAGTGACCTTCACTGCCTACAAGGCACTAATGTCTCACACTCAGCACACAGCAACCATCACCTTCGTATTGACAAAGTTCTGGCCTCGTGCTGCTGCACACCTCAGTAGACAAGCCTGCTAAACCTGAAAACAGAACCCCTGTGGCCATCTCCTTTTCTCTGCAGGTGTCAGTAACCATAGCTCCCATCGATGTGTCATTCCCGGTGTTCTCTGAAGAAGTCTATCAGCCTGCTCCTCTCAGTGAGAAGACGCTGCCAGATACGTTTGTTGTACACATTGATGTATTGTATAAGGACCCTGTGACATACAGTGTTGTGTCTGGGGATGAAAAGGGTAAGCTCTTTATGCGAAGTAAAAAGGAGGGTGTATCGAACAACCGGTACTGCAGGGCGTTAGCTTTTGGCTTGTTTCTTCTGACTCTGTTCTCTCTTATCTCAGCTCCACAGTCATTAATATTGGATGCGTATCATCCAGATGTACACATGTGACATGGATCGGGTGTGGGCAAGTGATTGAGTTTCTGCTAGATTAGGGTTGATACAGATACATGATACAGAGCTGGCTGCACCAGCTGTATGCTTTTTTGTGCCTGCTCCAGGAGATCAGGGGGTACCTCACCAGGCATAACATGACAGTGACTGCAGAAAGAATACCTAGTTCAGTATAGAGGCTGCTGGTTGAAAAACTGACTCAGCAACGTTTCCTTAATGAATGTGAATGTGTGCAGTAAGTTTACATGGGATGGAGCAGACCATGGTGCTTTTTTGTGTGCCTTTCTTTACTAAACATAGGGTTGATGCTATCTTATCACCAAACTTAGCATCTCTTAGCATTTCTTTTTTGTAAGAAGTTGTGGTCTCCTTGAAGTTATTTGCAGAATTCTTCAGTAAGAACAGGACTTAAAGGAAATAAAATAGTTTCTGACTGAAAAAGGGACAAAAATCTTTGTTTCAGAGGAAGGTGGAGACCTTCTGAATAGAGTGGTGGAGAGAACTTCTCCGTTTTGGTTTCTGTCTGACCTTCTAAATTACTTGGGTTTGTTAATTACAGACCTGGCTATCTGTGACATTATCACAAATCCAAGTTGAACTTTGCTTTGCTCTTGGAAGAATACTGTAACACACAATATTCATACACATAATGTATCATTTGCATCGAAGGATTCATGCAATCAGATCTGGTATTAAAATCAGAAACAGAATAATTTCTCTGTGTGTTTGTCTTTTAAACAGGTTATTTCATTATCGATTCATCCACTGGCATAGTAAGAACAAAGAAGAATTTGGAACTGGAAGATTTCCCAGCCATTTTCAATGTGCGAGCAACAGATTCATCTACTGCTAGCATATTTAATGAAGTTTCTGTGAATGTGACAGTTATTGATGAAAATGATTTCCCTCCGGTTTTCCCATCCTCTCTACTAGAAGTAAGATTGGAAGAGGTAAGAAAACACCATCAAAACTGAATTACAAAAATAAATCCTTAGAATATTAATAAGCATTTTAAAACTCTTTTGGTGAGTGTGCAGGTAAACGTTCTGGAACTGGACAGGCTTGCCATTCTGTTCTGCCATATGGTCTTTTAAGGTTTATTTCAAGCTGAAAATCCCAATGCACAAGGAGAATGGTCTGGAAGAGTGGACGTGTTGAAGGAAAAGTGAGTCTTTTACTGATAAGAGGCTCCATGAAGGAAAAGCAGTCACCTGGTTTTGCATATCTGTACACAGAATATTTGTGTGCATTCAAAATCCAGTGGATGTGCTGGGCACCTCATAGACTCTCACAGCCTTTTGGAAGGGAGCTTCCTATAGGGAAGGAACAGGCAAAATGCTCTGATTTAGCAACATTTCTCCTCTTTCTCCTGTACAATCTGTTGTGATTCTTCCTGACACGAAGACATCAGCGGCGGAAAGCAAGCCAGCTTTCAGTCTGGGACTGCTCTGTCATGATAAGCCTGCAAAAGAAGCCACAGGGTTTAATTATGCAAAAGCATCTAGCTCAACGTTTCACTCCTCAATTTTCAAACAGCACTTTTCACACTTTAATCTGCTAGCTACATTTTAAAAACAAGCACACTGAGTTTCCCAGCTGATTCCCACACATCCTCTCGAACAGCCACAACTGATATAAAATCCACTCCATTCCTGACATTGAGCTGAATATAGGTTTCATTATTGCATCTATTTTAAATGTTCCCAGTTAGTTTTGTGGAGAAGAGTTGGAATCACATTTCCTGACCTCAAAAATTGATTTCCATGTGAAATATTTAGAGAGTAGGAATTGCTGCATGTCTTCTTGGATCAAATAACTTCAGAGCTGGCCTCAAACAGCCATGCAAGTGAAGCACTGATATTTACTGTCCATCTCGATTCAAACAGCCTTCTGAAAAAGGAAGAAATGTATTCATTCTTAGCCAAACAGTGTTCAGAAAGAAAAACGAGTTTAAAGTTGAGAACATCCATTGAGTTTCATGGAAGTAGAAGCCCTTAAACATGAGTAATTCCTCAACAGGTCAGATGCTCCAGGTTAACATTTGGTCTGTTTGAAATCACCCTGAATTTTCTTTCTCAAGATTGCTGCTGTAGGTAGAGACATGGTGGGGGCAAATAGTTCTTTTCTGGAAATTAGAGAGAAGAAGATGTTCTCTTACTGTGCTCAACAAGTTGTATACTTTTGAGTTTAAAATGTCTACACTCTGCTAAGTTTATGCGCTATTTGTCACTTCCTCCCTTTTATATCACTTAAGACATTGCAGCTAACCAATCTCTGACAGCCTCAACCTATTCTCCATCCACAGAATTTACCTGCTACTCAGATCATCCAGCTGGAAGCTGAGGACAATGATACAGGTAGAAATGGTTTCCTGACATACGGCATTCTTAGTGGAGATGAACTAAAGTTCCGGATAGATGAAGCGACTGGAATTCTTTATTCCACCACCTCCTTTGATTATGAAGAGGCACCTACGGAGTATCAGGTTTGCTTTAAGTCTTAGCTCTCCAGAGACTTTTCCTTTTGATAACAGGTGCCAATTTTTTGTTTAGCTTGATATTGCCTGAACATTTTATGCACTGTTTTAGGATATGAGCATCTCGAGATGTGATATATTATTAAAGCAAGGCACAGCCTCAAAACTATGAGGAAATTCAAGCAAGGCTCATTGTTTATGTGTCCCACAAACTCTCAAACACTTCAGCACATGAATAACTAACTCTGCAATGACAGCTCATGTAGTCAGAGCCATCTGTTTGCTTGAATCCACACTGGACTGACACCTCGCAGATATAACTGAGAATCAAATTCACTCTCCGTTAACCTTCTTTACTGTTGCTGCAACTGCTGCTTATTTTGTATGATCTTATTTTGCTTCAAGCAAAAAGATTAGTGAATTTGTTTGCCCTGTATAGAAAGACTTTATTGACAAAGTACTCCATGAGCTTTCAGTAGTAACTTTGAGGTGAATTCAGAATTTTACTTAACATTTTGAAGAATACTCCAAAATTTAAAATCCATCAAGATGTTTTAATCCTTATGCAAGTACCTATTTGTTTGATTTCTCACAACTGTACAACTTACAGGTTGTGATATATGCTGAAGATGACGGAATCCCCGAGAAGAAGAGAGGTTACTGCACGGTTGTCATAAAGATCATTGATGTTAATGACTGGCCACCTGTGTTTGATCCAGTGGCTGAATTCAGTGTAAATGAGAACGTGCCTGTGGGATTCATAGTTGGAAAAATCACAGCAACGGACAGAGACACAGGAGACAATGCCTTTGTTGTATATAACCTTACAGGTAATAAGGAATTCTCTCACTGCACTGGAACAACTGTCACTTTTTGGTCTATACTGTTACAAGTATTAATAGCATTAAGTGTGTTATCTCCTCACCCCTTTCTGCATAAGATTCTTGTTAACCTGGTTTGGTATTTTACTAATTTGTGCTCACAAAGCCTTCAAACAGATTAAATAGGAACTTCTTTTGCAGGAAGTACAACTTGTGCTTTTAATCATACTCTGTATTCTGTTCAAAATAGCTTTTAAAAACATCTTTAGTTGTTTGGCTGCCATAGCTGCAATCAGCAGGAGTAATTTTGATAAGAATGATGCTCATGGCTTTCTTCAACAAGGCTTAAGAGCCTAGGGCCTTGTAGAACCCAGTGTGCCTGCACCAGGTGATAACTGCTGCTAAATTAAGCCTCTCCCCATGCTATGGACTGTGAGCACTTCACAGCTACTGAGAGCAGATGTAAATGGTATCAAAAGCGTGTCAGGGACTTGAGTCACTATCGAGGGCTGCTGGAGAGCCGTCTTCTTCACTCTTGTGCTTGACACCTTTACCTCTGCGGCACAAGTGCCACACCAGACATCAGGTCACCTACTCTGTGCCTCAAACCTCTGTGCAGGCTTTTAATACAAAGGGCCTGCAATTTCATTTGACATTAATGTGCCAGCTTGTGAACTGCGGTGACCGACAGCTCTAAGTTGTGCTTCCCGACACATTTAACTGTGGTAGCTGACGGCATTACAGTTGAGAGGAGCGCCCCTTTGGCCACTGCCCCTATATCTGACAGAGATGGAGATCTAGACTCCTCTGGACCAAAGGCTGCAGGTGTTGAGATGGCTGGGTTTGTTGTACAGACCATCAACAGCGATATGCATACAGTGTATATGTTTTCAGAGTCTTTTATTTCCAGTATGCATACAGACTTTGAGGTGGCTTTGGACATGGGTGGCCAAAAGCAGCAAAAGTCACTGCCAGGCCTTTTGACAGTCAAACTGATTTCTCTGAGAGATCCATGTGCCACTCAGTCCACCTTTGTTAGAATAAATTCAGTGACATCTCTTAGAGACCTTGGCAGGATCACTGCCTTCTTAACCCATTCTGTGGGCTCACATTTCAAACATTCATCCGCTCCAAGTGCTAAATGGTTTTCTTCCACATTATCTATATGACATTTTAAAAGTGGTTTTAATGAGCTCAAGACACAGGTAAACATATAGTTTAAGAGTGTAGTTAATTATGTGTTTCTAAGATATATTCATGTGCTTCTAAGATGTCTTTGTTGATAATGCTTCTTTAAATATATCTTAGGTGGTGCAGAAAACGTATTTGAAATAGACGAAATAAATGGCAACATTAAGATAAAGAACTCTCCAGACTATGAAACCATGAACAAATACAACCTTACAGTGAATGCAGTCAACAATAAATCTGCCCCCTTCTTTCAGGTAAAAGACCATTATTGTAATGAACAGTGACTCTTCTATTCAGAGTGGATTTGGCACCAGTAGAAGGGGAGCTATCATTTATTGTGCAGAATAAATTAGTCACCCAATCATGGTTGGGGTCAGACTTCTGTGCCATTTGTCCATGCTGAGTAGTATTATACAGCATAATTAGCTGAAATACTTGAAAATCATGGTGGAATTTGACCCTGAATTGTTTGCAGACAAACCTGTGCTGGGGAACTGGATTTCTTGCCTGCTCCTGTTAGTACTGTAAGTGCCATGATAATTTTTCATGGGAGATGAAGTAATTTTCAGCAAATTGCTCTAGTTGTGCTGTATTTATTTGGAAAGATATTGAACCCTCATTTAACAGAATCGGAGCACATGCGGTTCACTTTTCTGCATCTAGCAGCAGCAGTAAGACATGTTGGCATCCTGGTCTTATTCATTCAGACACCTTTCAAGAAGTAGAATCTACTGCATCATTGAGTTCCTTCCTCTCTTGCATTGAAATCCTGTCGTGCCCTCTGATGTTGAGTTCACAAAATTCAACCTAACACAATGCTTTACTACGGCATTTTCAAAGCCTGATTTATACTTTCTTGCACATGAAAATAACAAAAAAGTATCACCGAGACATTCTAAACCACATGAAACCATTCTGTTTTCTAGGCAACTACTCATGTCACTGTTCTGGTGATGGATGTGAATGATAACGCTCCAGTGTTTGCTCAGAATTCCTATTCTGCTTCTATAAACATGATTAACCCTGTAGGTGCTCACGTCATAACCGTGAGCGCTACCGACAAAGATCAGGTAACCACTGTTTAACACTGCTTGAGGCTGCAGCCCAAATGTGTTGTTCCCCATTCTCTAGGCACGAAATACCAAATGTAGCAGAAAGTGAATTCTGTTTGACTGTCAGCACTGGGAAATGGAAGTTAGGACTGTCGGTGTTTCTGCCTTGATGTTGACATACTCACTGTCTTTGGGCATGTTTCTTCAGCTATATTTGCCTTGATTTTTCCCCTTACTATATGGAGTTGCATCAGTCTGTCAGGAGAATACAAGGACTGAAGCAACTTAGTGTCTGTGAAGTTATTTGAACTTCTGAAACAGAAGACCTTGTAAAACAGATTCTATAGCTGTATATAGCTATGAACATCATACAGCTGGCTTGAACATGGAGATGTCTGCTTACCAAACACCTCTGAAGTTGGCACTGCAGCTCATTCTCTTTGTTCCTATTGTTTAAAGTAATTCTGTTTGCTAGATCTGTACTGCACCCATCAAATAGTACCCAGGCACCGGCAGAGATATGCAGTAGTCAAACAGATCACCATGACAACATCAGCACTAATTATGTCATTTAAAAGATGAAACATCAAGAAGTGACAACAAAATAGGTGTAGCAGGTGCCTTCCTATTTCTTCACGCATAATTTTGGTTAGAACAAAGGCCGTTGTGGTACATTGCTGCAAATAATCCAATGGCCCCTCCTTATCATCCTTCTCTATGACCTGGGAAATCTGGAGAGGGACTTTGGACAATGGCCTGTAGGGACAGGACAAGGGGAATGGCTTTAACCCCTTATGTATATAAATGTGTATATATATATATAATAATAAATACAATATAGATAATATACCAACGTGGTCTAGTGGAAGGCATCCCTGCTGGTGGCAGGGGGTTGGAACTGGATGAGCTTTCAGGTCCTTTCAACCCAATCCAGTCTGGAATTCTATGATTAAATATTAGAAGTGAAATTGCTTATAAAGAATGGTGGACCCTCTGTGAGCTGCACTGAGATCCTAATGAAACTCATTCTTCAGATAGTCTGTGTGGTCCTCTGCTGCGCTTTGAGGATTCTGGGGCAGAGCCCAGCACTGAAATTACTTGACAATGTCTCTCTTCCTCCCTCTTTCTGAGATAATTCCAACTATGCAGATTCCCTGCTACTAACAGGTACTCCTGGCAGGGTTTGCTCCTGCTGCTACACAGCCATGGAATAACAGAATCCGGTGCTTTTCAGAAATAAGAGCAAAGTGCAAAGGAGCAAACCCTAAGGGTTTGTCAAAATGGCGTGTTTCAGGGAAGTGAAGTGATGTGCACAGAGTAAAACGTGACCAGCTCTCCTGTGGCAGGCAGGAATGGGGCTTACCCTCATAGCAGTGGACAGCCTGCGCTTCTCCTCCAGGTGCCAGAAGGATCCAAGTGACTTTGGCTTGTTATCAGACACCTTTAGATGACTCTTTCACTACTGTGACCGTCCCACTCTACACGTGCCCTTAACTTACTTGCTTTAGAGATCTTTTTATTCCACATTATTACCATGTAAATGGCCAGCTGCTCCTGCATTTTCCTTTGCTTTGTGGTTCTATCATCACCTGTCTACCATAGATAACCCCAGCTTTTCATCCTTGAAACAAACTCACTGGAGTCATGCAGACATAGCCAAATCTTGTTTCAATGTGTATCCTACCCTTCAAAATGTGCTCTCCGTGCACGTAGTTCGCTTTAGCATTGCTATGGCTGCTTTTTGGGTCTGAGAACATCAGCATTAAATTGAGGGGAGTTAGAAGGGTTCTGCCCACTGGCCCTTTCCCTTGCTGCTGCTCTGGTGTTACAGCTTAAGCCCAAAGAAGCTCTGACCCTGGCTCTCTCTAGTTACAATGCCTCTGACGTTCTGTCCTTTAAGCAGGGAAATACTGAGATTCCAGTAAGCATATGGAACTTGGGGCACTGAAGTAATGTGGTCCTGCAAGCAAGAGTTTCATGAAGCTGTGTTCTTTCCATGGCAGGGGTTAAATGGCCTTGTTGAGTACTACATCCTCCCTGATCAAACCTTCACCCCCTTCTTCCTGATAGAAGATATGAGTGAGGGGAAAATAATTACAACTGGAAGCCTGCCTCGGTCTGGGGAGATGCATTTAACAGTGATGGCAAGGGACAAAGGCTCTCCCTCTTTAAATGCCACTGCTGTGATTACTCTTGATGTGTTTGACAACAGCCCATTTGTTCCTCAGTTTAACAGGAGTGAAATCAGGTGAGGCTTTCATATTGAGTTAATATAACTAGTACATATTCTCCAGGTAGTGGAAAATGTAGTAAAGTTGAAGCTCGTTTTTGCATTCTTCCATGCAGAAGAAAGGACATCAGGGTTTCTTTAAACAACACATCCAAGAAATTCTGCTATGCCACTGGTTCTGTGAATGTGATTCGAGGCATCACCTTTTCCTTATCGTGCAGCTTGCATAAGCCAGGCTCTTTGTCCCTTTCCTCTTGCACACTAATAAAGCATTTTTCCTTAGCCTTTACTCAAGGATAAACAATGTCTGGCTAGGAAAGCAGTGCTTGTGCTATCCTCTGAAAGTCATGGAACTGTAGCAAACCACTAGAGGGGAGGGAGCAGGGTTTCCCACAGAGAACTTGCTCTTAAAGAGTTAAAATTTCAAAGCCTGCCAGTGCAATAACTGCTGGGGAATTTAACATTATGGTTTCTCATTTATTTCCTGTATCAGCGTTTCCATTTTGGAAAACACAGGAGTGGATTATTTAATTTATGATTTTACTCTGATTGAAACTTCAGGAAAAGAGATTGACTACACAATTGCATCTGGCAATGAAAAAGGTGAGTACTATTTCTCCTATGAGTTAAAACGGGTAATGGAATAACCTGTCTTTTGTGTGGCAGATAGAATCATAGAATGGTTTGGGTTGGAAGGGACCTCAAGATCATCAGAACCAACCCCCCTGCCATGGGCAGGGACACCTCACACTAAACCATATCCCCCGAGGCTCTGTCCAACCTGGCCTTGAGCACTGCCAGCGATGGAGCATTCACAGCTTCCCTGGGCAACCCATTACAGATGTTGCTGTCTGTAAATGAGGAAATGGAAAGCAAGGATAGAAATTTGTGTCTTATTTTAAAAAGAAGAAAACACACAAGATTACTTTTCTGAGCTTTTTTTTTTTATTCAGCACGGTTTTGTTGATCTTCTTTGGCTAAAAAAGGAGAAGTAACTTGCTGGAAAATGGGTTCCTGCAGTCTGAAGTTAGGGCAATTTGCAGGCTGAGGGAGCCAAAATAGAAGGCGGCGCTGTTAGCAAGCAGATTCCTCCCTGACGATCACTTTTAGTCTATCGTTTCCTTGCACTGGCATCTGTGTTAGGGCATCTGCCTCCTTCAGCTCTTGCAGCTGTGCTGCAACTCCATGTGGTGCACAAAGAAAGAGAAACAGATATATGGAAGCTGAGAGAAAAACTTGGAAATCTGTGAAAAAGGATTTGTGCAACGAGAAGCTGCAATTCTGTTTCCCAAGTATATTGCTCCTTGACATGTTTAAGGCCTGCTTGCTGCGATGCCTCCTCTGCACAGCCAGGGGAAGCGCTGCATTTCACATTCTTGAGAGCAGGGGACCCATGGAAACATCCTAAGGGCAACTAAGAGGTAGGAGAGATACAAATGAAATGGTAGCTATAACAATGGAGGCGCATGCTTTACCTTTCAGGTCATTTTAGATTGGATCCAAAAAGCGGTCAGCTGAGAACAGCAGTTAATTTGAACTATGAGGACGTTTCTGAGTATGTGCTTTTAGTTGAAGCAAATAAAAACCTCCCATCTGCCGCACAAGTCCAGTATGCAAGTAAGTTTATGCTTTGGAGGGCATTCCAACTTAAATCGGGGGCAAGGAACACTGTCTTCTGTATTTGCAACTCAATACGGGCTCTCACTGAGGCCTCAGGAGGAGTGAATTTACAGCTCCTCTGGGCACATCCCTGCTGCATTCCCTTTCTTCTCTCTCCTCCTGACGTGCAGCACAGACGAGGCTGCAAAGACGCAGCCTGACCCAGCCTTTGAAAGCTGTACTTTGATGCTGTCTGTTGCTGCAGTTAACTTGTGTTTCTTTCACAGGCCTGTTTGCTGAAAACGTGGCGATGCTGAGAGTCTCAGTGCAGGATGTAAATGAAGAGCCAGTGTTTTTGAGTGACACCTACTCTGCTCGGATACCCAACTCTGTGCCATACAAGTACCCCGTTATTACAGTGCAGGTAAAGTATCCTCCTCTGCTCTTCATGAGGACAGAATCTTTGGTGAGATTTGGATTTCTTCTATAGTTAAACTGGTTTAAAGGAGCTCTCATATCTGCTCGTGAAAGCTTGAGACAGATTCAGCCATCATCAAGGTTTAACATAATGCTGGTGAGAGATGGGGTGTTCAGGTAACTGGTCCATACTCATCCTGCCAGTGGGTCTGTCAGAAGAGCTAGACAGTCTGTTCTGACCCATGCTGCCCCCATGGATTACATATGCAGAGCCTATTGTTCTTTCTTTGACACTGTTAACTGCTTTGTTACCTGTCAGACCCAAAAGGGAAATGAAATACAAGTTGGAGCAATTTCCAAGTCTGGTGTTATCACTCAGTTCTAGCCTGCTCCTTTTATGCCTGTGGCTGTAAGAATCCTCCAGACCTTATTATGGTAAATGTCCTTCCTCTTTCATACCCTTGCTCAGACTCTGACAGGTTGTGCCCCCCTTTGTGTTTAGTGCAAAAACACAACAGCCCCATCCTAGAATGCCAGTTTCTCACAAACAGAAACTGCAGTTTAATGACTGAAGAGCATTGCGCAGCCCGAAAGCCACAGGCTGACAGTTTCACAAACCACCTTTTTTAAACCCAGGCCACAGATCCAGATTCAGGAGACAACGGACGTCTGCTGTACGGCTTAGTGGACAATCAGAGCAATGAATTTGACATTGATGAAAGTACAGGGCAGGTTTTCACCGTGTCTGTGGCAGGAAAGACTGGAACATTTTATCTGGAAGTCCAAGCTGCAGACCAAGGCACAAGCAGACTCACAGCCCGGACAACAGTCAATGTAAGAAAGATTATTTACAGTCCTGATTTGCTTCTGTGTCCATACTCTGTATACGAGAAGGGTTTGGTAATGACACTTAACACCACACAGTGAGAGTATGTGGTACACCAATATTCACTATGTACTTTCAGGCCTGAATTACGTGGTTACCGTTTCCACTGACATAAAAATACGCTGCCATGAAGGTTGGCTTTTAGAGGACAATTGTTTTACATCAGAGGGGACCCTGGGGGTTTATTTGTTGGGGTTTTCTTTGAAAGTCAATTTAAGCAAGGTACAGATGCTTTAGAGAACCTTACATGTGCTTGCTTGCTTTCTTAGGTAACCGTGGATCCCAGTTCCAGTAACAACATTGTGGTGGTGGTACTTAGTGAGATGATCAATAGCGTTGAAAGACACATTATTGAAGTAAAAAGGTATTTCTGAAACTGTGAAGCTTCTTCTGATATAATATGTAATGACAAGTTTAGGGCCCCTTTGAGATACAGGGGTCGGACAGTCTGTAGCGAGGGGAGGTAATACAGCCAGTGAACATGAAAGACAAGGCCTTCAACTTGTTGCAGTTCAGGATAATTTGAGGGAAGTCAGAGGAATCCACCCAGTTTTTACCTGGCAAGGCTTTGGCTTAAGCTGATGAGTGCCAAAGATGTCACTGGACTAGACAATTCCAAGAGGTCTCTTCCCACCTCAATGTTCCTGTGATTTTTAACAGCCTAGGATACAGCTTTCATTGACAGTAGGCTAAGATGCAAATGTGGAAACAGAGAGAAGCCACAAACCAAACCTTCACTACACATCAAAAATCCCCTGTGGCGCAGCAGCAGAGCTCTTCAAGATCTCATGAAGGAGACGAGGTTTTTTGATTATACATACACATGGATTTACATTGGAAAGACTGAGTTTTTGAGGGGAAATCACTTTGAACGCTGGAAACATGAGTTTGTGATGTTGACACTTATTATGGCACCAGTTTCTGGTTGGTAAAAATTAAATGCATCAACTGGGCCACAGGTCTGACCCAGTGTGAAAATCTCTCTGTGGAAAAATGAGAGAACAATGAGAATCAGAATGGTTAGGGTTGGAAAGAACTTCATGGGATAGTTTGGGCTGGAAGGGACCTTCAGAGGTCATGTTATCCAATCCTCTGCTATCAGCAGGGACATCTTCAACTAGATCAGGCTGCCCAGAACCATATCCAGCCTGGCCTTGGATGTCTCCAGGGATGCTGCGTTATCAGACTAGATTTCTCTCCTCCCCACCTTTACTGTTTATAATACTCTACATCTGTCACTGCCTGTACTTATAAAAAATAACATCAGGCATGAAATGAGCCATATGCCACTTTGAAAAGCATGACTAAATATATGACATTACTGTACAATATTGGTTTTGAAATCTAGGTATAAGCGATTTGAACCCTCCTTTCTATAGTTAATTATTCAGTTATGCTAATGGCACCTAAGAATTTTCAGGCTACGTACAAAAATGAGTAGCATCTGCTACTGAAAAGTATCTTTGCTTATCAGACACAAGGACTGGATTTCTTTTTCCCCCTGCTACTAACTCAATGATATTGAGCAAATAGCTTAACTCTCTTTGCTGATGATAACCCTGCATTTTTACATTCTTAAACTACTAAATATATGCCAAGTTTATATCATGTAATTTCCAGAGTAAAAGAATTTGTCATTACCCAGTTAATTTAAAATGTTTCCTCCATATGATGGCAGGGTTCTGGAAGATAAACTTGCATGGAATGTATACGTCGTTGATGTTTATTCCAATGAGTTTGAAAGAAAAGCAAGAAGCAGCACTGATGTAACCTACGTAAAAATTATCGCCTTTGATGAGGCAAACCAGGAGGTACCTGCAGAAGATGTAAAAAGGTCAGTATGGCACAGTCGGTGTTCGGGCTGTCAGAGCTATGCAGCTGGGTTTTGTTTCCATGACAATTATTAATGTCTTAGACTGGGCAGGTTTAGATCAAATAACAGTTTACCTGAGGTTTATCTCAACGTTTAAAGGTTAAAGGGAGGGTTTAGAATTCAGAAAGCTTTCATTATGTATTGAAAAGTAATTTTCAGAGTTTGTCAAAACCATGAGTGATGTTGGTTTATAGAATCACAGAATGGTTTGGGTTGGAAGGGTCCTTAAAGCTCACCCAGATCCAACCCCTGCCATGGGCAGGGACACCTTCCATAGAGCAGATTGCTCCGAGCCCCTGTGTCCAACCTGGCCTTGAACACTGCCAGGGATGGGGCAGCCACAGCTTCTCTGGGCACCCTGTGCCAGCGCCTCAGCACCCTCACAGAGTGCCTAATGACTAATCTGAATCTCCCCTCTGTCAGGTTAAAGCCATTTCTCCTCGTCCTGTCCCTACATGTGCTTGTAAAAAGCTCCTCTTCAGACTTCTTGCAGGCCCATTTAGGCACTGGAAAGCTACTGTGAGGCTGCTTTTCCTCTGAGGAAAGTGCTATTGGTATCTATAAGAGTACCCGCAGCTGTCTTGATGTGGCTTTAAAGGATACTGACCTCTCCAGTTCCGTTTTTCCCAGTGCTGCACCACTTTAGTTCTTAAAGCAGCAGGGTTTGTTGCTAGAAAACAGAGTTTTTCCTGAGTTAAAGATACATCTGAATCTTTGGAATAGATCTGGGTGGACCAAGAAGTGCTATTTCTGTTGTTTTCTTCACTGGTCTCCAAGCCAAAGTGGAGGTCTGATAGGTAATGAGCAGTTTACTCTTCTATCTTCAGAAAACTTCAGGAGCAGAAGAGTAACATTGAGACAGAACTGGAGAAAATATTCTCCACGCCTGTTACCACCAGCATAGAAGAAGCTTCTGCTGACTCGGCAAGTCCTGAACTCATTGCAACCATAGTGCTCAGTGTTCTGCTGGCCTGCAGCCTCATCGGCTTCCTGGTATATGTAGCTTTTACCATAAGAAGGAAAAGGTACAAATCCTTTAACAATAAAACTTAGACTTACAACTAATATATTCACTTTAAATGTCAAGTTGAAAAATACTTAGCTGACGATTTCCTGCTATTTGCCAGGAGTGCTGCCTAAGATCTGCTACAGATCAAAATGCCTGGCATGTTGTAGGTATTAGAGACACTGTATAGAACTGAATGTTGGTTTCTCCTTGTGTTTGTCATGCAGCAACAGCAGAAATGAATAGATTCCAAACCAGAAATGTGGACAGCAGACATTTCAACTGTGAAGGGGGCACAAGGAGCTGTAATACACCCACTGACATTTCCTCTAATGCCACAAATGCTGAAATCAGAGGAGGTTTTGCTGCAGACTTCAGTGGCAGCAGAGCTACATAGTATAGGAAAACAAATCCTCATTTCCAAGAGGGCAGCAGCATTCACCCTGCTGCCACTATAGGAAAACAGGAAATCCTCCAAACTTACCCTGAAACACTGTGTATTAAACTCCTGACACAAGTACTTCGAGTTGTGTTTTTAACGCGGCTTTAAAGCCAACCTCCACAATGAACTAACCATTCTATTTTAATGTTATCACTTGCAGGAAGCGGGAGCAGTATCTGATCAAGCAGCGAGCTGAAATCACAGAGGGTATTGATAATCCGTGGGCAACTGACAAAAATGGAAGTCTGAAAAGCATAGAGAAACTCGAGCGCATCAATAACGTGTAAGTAGAGTGGTGATATCCCAAAGTGATATAGAAACAGGATACCAAAAGGTTTGGCTCTAGTTTATTCCGGAGACAGAGCATCTTCCTTGTACCTTTCAATGGTGTACAGGCCAATTCTTAAGAACCCTTACAATTACAAGTAAAAACTTGACGACTGAAGAGTGCTAAAGCCTTTTAATCTTGTATCAAAAGTTACAAGTGCAAACTCCTATTTACTCTTTAGCCTTATGCATTAAAAAAACCCTTCAGGATACAAGAAGCCACTTAATGTTCCCCTGAATGTTAAATCCCATTCATGTTGAGATCAGTGTACGTATTGCTCTCAGTCTTGGAGAGGCTGAGATTCTTCTCACCTAACTATTTGCCAGCTCAAGGTGTTGGGCATTCTCTTCACTCCTTCAGGGAAAAGGAAACGATAGCGTTTAGCAACATGGGAAACAACAATGGAGGAGACTCTGACAAAGATCTGATTCGGGCTGATGAAAAATGCAGTTATCTTGAGACGCTGCTGTTAGACTTCAACAGCAAACACGAAGATAATGGAGCACCTGAAAAAGCTGCGGAGCCCAGTAATGTGGATGCCCAGCACACTGCAGATTTCACAGCCAAGCAGGTAACCAGCTTTCCAATTGCAAAGAGTGGGGTGAGATTTTATCACTATCCATCAAATAACCAACAGCGTTATCCAAAAAAGTGACCCAGTGATAGAAACAGAAATAGTAGTCATAAAACCTTATGTGAAGTAATGATCAGTTATTGAGGAGAGGCTGTTTGTCCTGCTTAGGAGGACAATAACTTTCTGCTCCAGAAATGATGATTTTCATCTATCTTTTATGGCAGGTGTACAGTAAAGGGTACTCATGGGCTGCTCCTAAAACCTGCAGCCTTAAAAAGTAACGCTTTCATTGCAAGCTTCGGAGACAGAATATAGAATCATGGAGTGGTTCGGGTTGGAGGGGACCTTAAAGCTCATCCAGCTCCAACCCCCTGCCATGAGCAGGGACACCTTCCCCCAGAGCAGTTGCTCCAAGCCCCTGTGTCCAACCTGGCCTTGAACACTGCCAGGGATGGGGCAGCCACAGCTTCTCTG